>BEXV01001317.1:3304-32722 GCA_003118195.1 Hemicentrotus pulcherrimus
CCCCCCCCCCCCCCCCTCCCTCCCTTGCAGTGCAATCCTGGTTCTGCCACTGAAGCTATCAATCTCTGTTGGAAGCACTGTGGTATATTTGTGAAGGATCTTGATTTTCAAACGAGAGGGCCCGGGTTCGATCTGCGCTCGGTGCTCACATCTTTGGTGTCTACATTTTGCTTCTCTCTACCCAGATGTTTATACCTACCTGGCGATGCCGGGTAGTACTGATTGCATGTACGGCCGGCATGAAAAGAAACATGTTTGTCATGTTTTTTTTTCTAATTCCCCATGAAGATTAGGTTAAATATCCATTTCAGTTTGTGAAATACTATATAAACGAAATTGCTCAGACAATCATCTAATCGCTCCTCTCCCTGAATAATCCCGTTTCTATACCATGATATATATCAATTAAATAAAATGTTCAAAGCAAGTGAAGTTTAGTCGCGAATACAATATTCTGCAGGCAAAAATAGTCTTCAAGGTTTGCACAAAGCGACAGAAAAAGGAAAGGGGAGGGAGGGGTAGCGGAAGGGGAAAAGGGAGAGGTAGGAAAGTAAGGAGAGAGTCTGAGAGTAAACGGGAAATGATAATGCCGACTGGATACATGGTCACACACAATACACGAGGCCCGACTACGGGAAATGAATTCGCTCAAAGTCGCCTGGAAAACGGAAAGAAATACAGGTGTTTCGCAGTCAATGACGTCATTGCCGACATTGTGCGAACAAACTGAAAGCTCTAAGGGGCGGAGCTCTGGTAGATTGGATAGCTTTGGGGGTATGGGGAGGGTTGGGGTTCATTATATTTGGTGTGAGTATAACGTGTGATTGCAGCCTAAGCGATCATATTGGTAAGCTTTAGGGACGGAGAGAAAATGGATGGGGTATATTAGAAGTATAGTTTGGTTCAAGGGACTTCATGCAACGAACAGATAAAATAATTTGCTGCAACATGACACCATTCAAAGTTGCTGGAAATCCCCCAACACCAACCCCGAACCCCTGCTTTCTCCTTTTCTCTCTCTTTCTCTTTCTTTCTCATTCTCTCACTCACTCACTTTCTCTCTCTTTTTCTCTCTTTCTTTCTCTCTCTTTCTCACTCACTCACTTTCTCTCTCTTTCTCTCTCTTTCTTTCTCTCTCTTTCTTTTTTTTTTTCTTCTCTCTCTCTCATTATCTCTCTCTCACTCTCACCAGTATCGGCAAGGTAGAAGTAGGCAGCTGCTTTTCAAGTGCATTTATAGTCACAGAGCAGAAGAAGAGGTCATTAGACACACAAAGAGACAGAAGAATAAAAATGAGAATGATGAGATTGTGTGAAATTTTTAAACAAAACTTCAGAAAAAGATAGCTAGAAGGACACATTTTCATATATTTGAGAGATAAAGAAGAAAGAAAAAAAAAAAATAGATAAAAAAGCATTAAGAGGTGTAGAGAGAAAGAGAAAGAGAAGATGCGCATCAGTCGACAAACAGGTATTATATGGAGAGGCAGATGGAGAGATAGAGGTAGAGAAAACGCATCAGGAGTGGAATAATGAGCAAGAGACAGGGACAGTTTTTGGGGTGGGGAGGTATGGATTTTGCGCGCGCGAACGATCGTGACATTTTAGAATATTACTCCGCCTCGTATGGGGTCGTTGTGGAGAGAACCTATCGTCTGCGAATTACTGCGGCCTTCTTAATGGGATGGCCCGAGTGATCTGCGCTGCGTGCTAAATCAAATCGGAGTGAGTATTACGGCAAATTGAAAGCATCTGAGTGCGATTTCAGCTTGGCCATCACCCTGATTTGGAAGTCAATTTTGAGAAGAGTGTGACACAGCTTAGAGAGGACGCGGTTGGTAGGCTATGGGAGACAGCAAATCTCTTCTTTCGTCGCGTGTTTCTAAACGTCTGTCGCTAGACTTCATGCCATCTATTACGTCAACACTTTATTTCAGCCGTTGGTGTTTATTGTAGCATGTGTGTAGTAATATATCTGCCATCTGGATACTATGATAACTGCAACTAATGAAAATGTGGAGTAATTAGCATCGAGATACCAGGAGCTTGGAGGAGAAGTTGCGTAATCAATGCCAGAAGCGTGAAACTGAAATTAGCTTTGTTTGTATTCATTACCTTTGTGTTTCAGCTTCAGTGAAAAGGTCTGCAGTGGTGTAGTAACATATTTCAACATTTGATTTTAAAGGTGAATAACACTGTACTTGAGAAAAAAAAGTAAATTAAAGTGGAAATGGATCCTCGTATTGGACTTATTTTTGATGGGATAATCAGCGCATGTCGCACAGGATGGCGACGACTGGTTCGACATCGGGCCGAAGATACGATCCCCATCATCAGCTGCGACGGGGGTCGAGACCTTGATCACACGGATGAAGATGGAGTCAGCACCCAACGAAAGTCATGGTTTCGATTGGCACGACTTAGTGGCACGGTGTGCGGCATCGAGTTCTGCTACGCCGCCGAAACGGCCTTCGTGTCGCCGATCCTTCTCAAGATCGGTATTCCACAGAGATTCATGACAATGATATGGTGCTTAAGTCCATTGATTGGGTTTTTCGTCATGCCCCTCTTAGGTTCAGCAAGTGACCGTTGTTCATCTAGACTCGGTCGTAGACGTCCTTTCATTTTGCTGCTCTCCGCCGTTATCTTCATCGGACTCCTTTTGGTCCCGAACGGATATAGGTTCGGCCTCACGGTATGTGGACACCACGACTCATCGACGCTGTCGTCGTCAGCATCACTTTCATACGGGAATTACTCAGAGGAAAACCCAATGATACATGACTTCGGGACTACTGTCAGTAATTCCCTGGAGGAAACAGCTTTGGTGACATCATCCTACTCTTTCCAGAATCATGATCAATCTTCATACGGCGATTCCCCGACGACGGAAGGCATCTTTCATAATACGACATGGGAGGCGACCACGCCCTGGACGGAGACCGGGCATATCGTGGCGGGACATGCCTGTGGTGTTATCCTTACCATTCTGGGTGTGGCCTTCCTTGACTTCAGCTGTGACGCCTGCCAATCACCGAGCCGCGCCTATTTGATTGACGTGACACACCCATCAGATCACACACGTGGGCTTGCTACCTTCAGCTTCATGGCTGGGTTTGGAGGCGCTGCGGGATACCTCATTGGGGGAATCCCATGGGGTAAAAGTTCCATATGGGCTGTTGTAGGCTCACATGTCAGGTGAGATATTAAGATAACCTCCAATATTAGCTAAGGAACTACCGATGATTAGGGCGTATACAATCGAATCGAACCTTGAGTGGGCTATTAGTGGTATAGCACACGAGCTGATGAGCATTATTGCGCGAGTCGGCACAACGAGCGAAATATTCTAAAAACGAGTGCTATAATATACGTTAAAAATCTTATCGATTGTATAAAAATAAAAAAAAATGTCACCATTACATAAATCCTCGTGCATTTTTATCAACTTGCACAATAACACGCAGTGAAAAAAAGTGTTCTTTCTGTTTCCTAATATATTGCATGGGCTTTTGCGTACATTTTCTCAAAGCACAAAATATGCCCTTTTCTGGTTGGCTCAAAACCCTTCATACACGTGATATACTTGTATATTACAAAATGTGTATAGCATTAGCTTATGGTAGTTAATAGTATACCCGTTTGCGTAATTTTTTTTCTTCAACTTCTGATTAACACCGAAAACATGCTAAAAATATTGGTTACTTTGGCATAAGATTGTCGAATTTGTATTTGCCGACAATAAGGTTGCTTTCACGTGCATGATTGAAATGTTAACCACCTGTTAGATATTAACTACTACTTTCCTGCATATTTCTAAATCAAAGAACGATTACAATTAGTGGTCAGGATTGCAATCAAATAGCCTATCAACCGACATGTCACCCGCTAAGTCCTATGTAAGCAGACCTACAAGAAAGCGTATTGGAGTCACAATGTGTGATGGATCCAAAAACTCATTTTAACACAGAATCTCAAAGAGAAAGAAAATGATTTGATATTGCTTTAGAAATTCATGATGCGTATTGGAAATATTCTGATGCAACTTGATTGCTAAATTCCCTTCCTTTCCTCTTCATTCCTGCTTCAATGGGCATTCTGAATTCCACAATATCATAATAGTAACTGTTTTCCGATCGATTCAATTAGATCCAACGGTTTGCACGCTTTGCTAAATTATGTATTGCGACAAATTGATGGGTCTACATTATAATAATAGACTGTGTTTTGTCTGTGATTACAGATCTATAGCAAGATTCAGAATGACAATTAGGTATAATGTGTTTAATTGATGTTCACTACAGGGTAACAAAGGCAGTGGGAAACTAATCATGGTTCAGTTCATGATAGAAAATCATAATCAATTTTCTTCTTATTCCGCTTTAGGAGAAAAGAATTGTCAGTATAATGATACTAATGAACTGTAATCACAGACAAACAATAGTGCGAGCACTCCTACTTAATGGCAGCTGGGTTGCTAATAAATAAGACGTTTTTCACACTGTAATGTTGTAATTAAATACATATTGCAATATCGATACTTCTACAGATGCTGGAATAAATGAATACAGTCATTAGGTAATGGTAATGGTTAAATTGAAAATGATGGCTGAATTGCAGAATTTTGTACATTGCGTAAAAACATAAATAATTATACAAACATAATAAACAACAGTAAAATTATCCAGCAAATCAAATTAAGATATAACACATAGGGATTGAATTTTCTTGATAAATCAGTTATACACCTTCATATAAATTAATAAAGTTCGCAAAACAGGTGACAATTGCATAAATTCCACAATCATATATATGAGATCATTTGAAATAAGAGAGATGAGAGAACAAAATTAAAGGGCTGGGGGAAAGTAAAGAAGAGAGGTATAGGGAGGGAAAAAACAGACAGAACAGGAGATCCAGGAAAAGTATGAGATAGAAAGAGTTAGAGGGAGAGAAAAGGTCAGAGGGAGAGAGACGGAGAGAATGGTGAGAGATATAAGATAATGCTGAGGATGAGAGTGCATAATGGACATATCGAAAATGAGGTAAAAGTATAACTTTGACATTTGAAAGAGTTGTAGATTCATAAATAACAAGTACATTTTACATGTTCATGAATGAGTTATGGATAACATAAATTTGTAAACTAAAAGTTGCTGCAATAGAATTAAAAACATGAAATATGGTAATTTGGAGGTTTTCTAGTAATCAATATGTGATAAGTATGTTTTCAAGCAATAACAAAAGTTAACCATAAACATAAAGTTATGTTTAAGGAGTAACAATCTTTGAAAATAAATCCTCTTTCTCCTTGGCTTTAGACTAATCGTGGATTAACTGAAAATGTTGATACTTTAAGAATTCTGAGGTTGATGTATCTACTACTCTTCACACGTTGACATCTAGAAATGTTGTTCACTCACAAAATGGCGCACATGCTGGATTAAAAACAAAACCATCATTCGCTTCTAGCAAATTATTGAAGAGAACGGAACTTCTAAAAGTGTGATGTGAAGAACAGGATCCTGTTTCATGATTTTTTTTTTTTACCGATAACAAGTTACAATAGCTATTATAAGCTTAAGTTATAAGCTACTGAAATTATTGCATTTGATTGGCTAAGAGCTAATACGTCATAGAAATTCAACATTGTTTTGTTGTTGATAAAACGTTGTATGAAGCAGGTCCCATTCGCCTTCATCAAGACTTGAAAGCACGTCTGATCATCGACTGATTGGGTCGAGTCAACATTGAAAGGAATAGAGTGCCGAAGCTGTGACGTCATAAATATCTATTTTTTGAATTTCTCAATGTTGTCTTCATTTTCCGAAAGAGCATCAAAAATAATGTCCAAATGTCGAAAAACAATTGAATATGTTAAGTATTAGCTGAGATATGACCATCTCAATGAATACATTGATATAGGAGCTCAGTGTTATAATTATGCTTTGATTTCCCATAGGAAATCTTTTTTATTCAGATGGTCATATCTGAGCCAATACTTAACATATTCAATTGGTTTTCGACATTTGGACATTATTTTTGATGCTCTTTCGGAAAAATGAAGAAAAAATTTGGAAATTTTAAAAATAGATTTTTGATGACGTCACACTTCACCACTCTATCACCCTTCCAATACGTTACATGTTATGTCATTGGAGAAGGCATTTTGACCTAAGCATTTGAACACGTAGATCGATGTAGATGATGATTAATGAGAGATATATTAGCATTCGTTTTTGAGAAATTAGCGGGAGGGGTTCAGTAACATGTATGCACTATGTCAAACAATAATAATTGGAAAACAGGGGGCCAATCGGAGTCAAATAGAGAGAACAAAATGTAGAGTGTCTAATTATTTTTGTTCTTCTTTTAACGCAAGTTAATGGATTAAACGCTATAAATATTCATGACAGCATGTGCATTATCGATACGCGGTCAGACATTCGTTGCTTGGTGAAGAAGCGCTTATTGAATGGTCAAACTGATATAGGTCGTTTGCTTTCGAATGGCTTATTGAAATACACTGGGGATTTCTTTTTATTTCTCATAAAACGTGACTTATATTACCAAAGTGGCTCTTTCAACTCATTTTGGTGCCATTTTAATTGGTTGACTGCACAGGGGTCAGAAACACCTTTGTACATTGGAATTTATAAAGGATACAAGTAAAACAACGACACAACTTTCATATTTATATTGAATAGATATCCAGCCCTTAAAGTGTACATTTTATTTGATATTATATTAATCTACAATGAATCAAATGTATAGGCAAATGTAGTTGGAATATGACATGGGACTAATGGTTGTTGTATAATCATCTCAACAACAGTAAGTCATGGGCCCCGTCTTACAAAGAATTGCGATCGATCGCATTTTTGAAACAACGGTTCTCATTGGTTGATAGTGCGCGTGCTGTACAATACGCGCATGTAAAGATGATCTTGATAGGCCATTGCCATGTTGAGATTGATCTCAACTCTTTGTAAGACGGGGCCCTGATGTGGGTGTTAAGAGTTACGTAATAGAAGTTGTACTAATCGAAGCGGGAAGAATGTTTCTAGTGGTCGTGCCAAATTATTCCATAATCAGTTACACTTTGAAATAAGAAAAATTATAAATGCCTTCTTACCTACACTTATTCACCTACACTACACATTATTCTCATCCATTATAATAGCATGACATTTTTCTTTCTTTTGTCTGGTCAGATATGTATTCGGTTTAATCACGATCATCTTCGTAGTGGCTGTCCTCATGACTGTGACCGCCGAGAGAGAACAGACCCTGGCAGAGATCAACCCTATCGAATCAAAACGACGTCGAAAACGAGAAGGTACGTACGGTGGCATGGACGATGAGGACGAGGAAGTGGAGCTCGGAGTCATCGAACAGAGGAAGAAGAAGAACTATGGCTCCCAACAGACGGACATCGTCCCTACGACAACGACGGACATAGTCTCTGAGGGGACTGTTGCAAAACCGGAAGCAGAGGGGCAGCTTCCGGTTGAGGCAGCAGGGAAGGAAGATGTACCAAATGGTGTTAACGGGGCAAGGTCAAAGGTCAAGGGTGGAGACGAAAGCGATGGGAAGATGGGAATGTACCAGGCGTTGCCTGAGCCATCTTCTACCAAGGATTTCATCAATGTTGAACTACCAGAGGAGGCGGCTACCATGGGAACGTACCTCCTCTCCATTGTCTTCATGCCCCCATCTCTTCGCATCCTCTGCTTCACCCACCTTCTAGGTTGGATGTCTCTACTCTGCTACTCGCTTTACTTTACAGACTTCATGGGCCAAGAGGTGTACGGTGGAGACCCGATCGCCCCGGCTGGTTCTCAGGCCAGACAGATCTACTCGGATGGGGTGAGGAAGGGGTCCTATGCCATGGCCCTTTACTCCATCACCTGTTCCATCACTTCGCTCTGTACAGAGTGGCTTATCAGGAAAATAGGTAAGAATTCAGAACGCTTTCTAAGAACTAATTTATTATGCCTTTTCCACCAACGGGAAATCATTGACATGCGATTATGCCCGACCAGTATTTTCCAACCCTTAATCATAATTCGTAAATCTAAAATCCATTCAACGGGACTCTTTTTGGAGATTGATGATTAATAAATATAAAGACAAATAATTCGAAGTTGCTAGTTGAACAGCCTTTTGCTACGGCAAGTAACATACTACTGTGCTGTGTTTCCCCCTTTCTCCTCTGACATCAGGTCCTATACATAATTTAAGAATAGATCAAAAACTTTAGTATTTTAATGGAGTACATGTTACAACAGATTAAGATCGATACATCCATGTACATGAATAAGATGAAATGCGCCTCAAAAATCATGACAATACGTAGTTTATCTTTTTTCAGAGATACATTAGTTTATGTAGAGGCCTGTAGCATGGTTGCACTGTTAAGTGAGACAAACATATTATACAAAGTCGAATTCCATTGAATGAAGACCTCGTAATGATGTCATAATGCAGTATCGCCTCAATTGATTTTCTTTCATAATGTCACCGATTTCCCATGGCATAATATGTGATTTTTCACTACACAAAATCATGTCGCACTTTCCATTAGCATACTAGCAGCATGCTTTAACGACCTTCCCATCCACTGGCTGCTGTACAATTGATAGAGCTTTTAACTAATATCCCTGGATTAAACTGATAACAATTCACCGCGTACATTAATTAGATACGCCTCGGCCCTCAGCCTTTTGTAAATCAAACGTCATATCAGACATAGATCTGTGCTATTTTCGTTTGTCGAGAGAAAAGTTGAATAATATGAAGTATGTAAAATATTAAAATGTCCGGCGAGCATTTTGCCAGTGTAGCGTTCATGCGATTATGACGTGTTTTACATCATTGCATGTCATGCATGAAATTGCACATAACATATTTTTGAGGGGATATGGTAATTTACACATTTGGGGATTTTGTTTACAACGCTCATCTTTTAAGAAATATATTGAGATTTTTACGCACGGATAGGATTATCATCATTCAAATTTGTTAACCTGAATTTTTAATTGAATACGATTACTGAGTAATTCCGTTATTTAACATTAACATTCTTCCAATGTTGAGCCTTCTGGGTGCTTCTTTAGCATGAAGTTTGACGTTGAAATTCCCCTATGCATTTATGATCAGTTTAGACTATAACTTTACCATAGTGGTTATATAATTCGATGGGAGCATAAAAGCAACACGTGTCTAGCAAAACAAAACTCCACGTAATTATATACAAAGACATACATGTATATAAATTAGATGGAATTTTACTTCTTCATATCCGCTGTTTCACCTTCATCTCGAAATACATTTATTCGTCAAGTTCTTTTCTTCAATTTTTCCTTGAAAATCTTTCATTAATCGTGATCACTTTAATTTCCATAGGTACTCTCATGTCAAACTGAAATACTTTACGTCCACGGACTCCAAATATCACCATGTGTTTTCGTGCTGTCCTCATACATGTATCCATGCGCTTATTAACATGAAAAATTGTTCATTTTCAAAGAAAAAGAAGAGATTCAAACTGGTGGACAAAGATAAATCTGGCTGAAGAGATAAGGTCAACCTGTATTGTGTTGTTAAAGCTTCAAAGCTATTTGAAGAAAGGACGATCACCACATTGATAATCCAGTATATTCAACAAGGTTCGTTTTTTAAAACTCATCACCCTAATTAACACCATACAACTGTGAAGTAATTATAAGAGTTAATGAACTGATCAGATTCACGACACAAAATATTTAACAAACTATATGGTGTGATTTTTTTTAAAAACAAACTGTATCCATCTCTTTTTTAATTCAAAATATGATTATCGATTAATATTAATATTCTGACAACAGCACACTTGCTATTTTTAGTATAATTTAGCGAGCTTCTTCGTGTGAATATTCGAACAGTGTTTACAAGGTGTCGTACACCAGTATTCTGTGGGACTGACTTGACACGTATGATATAGAACGGATACCTGCTTATGTGCGTTAAAAAAAACAATATGGAAGTAAACACGTACATTTTCTATCGCAGAACTAGCTTGAAAAGGAAAAGAAATTGCATGCTGCATAGGGGAAGAGTATGGCAGAATATTTATCCAACCATAGCTCCAGAGAAGTTTAGAGTGGACCGTCCACAATGTGTATAAAATCTTATCTCATTGTTATTCATTGAATCTCGCGAATGTATCAGTTAAATGTCAAAGTTAGCATTTTGCAGTCTATTTCAGTTCAATTCACTTCATACTGACATTTACTTTCCAAATTAAAGTAACGGACTTGCTAAATATACAGGTTGATATGGAGGACCTCATTTAAAAATGCGCAATGCTTCCTACTTTGAACAATTTTCAAGTCATACGAGTGACTTTTTAAAAAATATACCTCAACAGATTAAACTCTTGATCCATAACCTTTCAAAATGTTTAATTGAAATTGAAATTGAAATCAAGCACTTATTATCCATTTGGAAAATCGTTTTTCAATGGTAAAAGTTTGCAGATTATTTTACCAAAAGAAATAATCACACTCAACGATAATTACAGTAATGGTCAAGTAGAGTACAGTCATAACAGCTTCAGTTGGGGTAAGTTAGACGATCGCTTGTGTACGATGGGGATGCAGACAGAGAGAGGGAGTGGAAGAGGACCAACGGTAGGGAGAGGAGGAGGAAGAGCAGTAAAGAAAAGAGAGAAAGAGGGTAGGAAAGAGTGAGCAAAGAATTACAGAAAGTATAAAAATGTAGTTTAGCTGCGTTTACTGACATGATGAGGACACAATTAATCTTTCGAGTTCAATCAATGGACAAGGTTAACATCAGATTAAAGACGATAATAAACAAGGAGAGAAAGAAGACTAATAGAATGACATAATTATAGCAAACAATCAGTGCTGTATATGCCAAAAATTCTGAGGTGAGACGAAAGCTAGGGTCAAACCAAATTAATGAGCACATTAAAGATAAACTTGAGTTCTGGTAAAAAAAAATTTTTTAAAGGAATTCTCACATAATCAAACGAAACTTACACTGAATGTTCAAGATTACAAATAAATGCCATTTGCCAAGCAATACTGGCTGAGTAATGAGCATAGAAAGATATGGTAATCAAGGTAAGTAGGTCCGACACCATTGTGTAATCTGTGTACAGTGCTTGTTACTTTACCAAGACTCGGTCAAATTCATTATGATTTTATAGACTCTAGAACCTGGCAGTATACATCAATACTTACATGCTACATGATCAACTTTTTCTGATCCATTCCACACCTTTTCTTTCACAATGCAATCGCATGACCAGAACTCAACTTTATCTTTAATACTGAAACAAAGTCAACGATGAAACTGATGCTAAGGGAAACACTGGTACTTAGAATGGCTGAGTTAATCATGCTTGAGCTTACAGTTGAACAGTTGTTGGATTAATAATGTCTGAAAGACTGAGTGAATGAATACCTGATGAAGATCATGACCTACAAATTGGCAAAAGACTGATTCTTAAGAGAATACCAGATGCTGATGACGCCTTTCTTTCAAAGATGTATTTCGACACACAGTCAGTCTTGTATAAAAGCACGTCCAATGCATGTTGTCTATTTCATGCAATTGACAATACCTTTTCCGAGAAATATGATTTTTTTTTTTTAAATAAAAAGAGGAAAGCTTTGCATTGCATTCACTTTTTCTGCCTGTAAACTTGGTTTTACATAATAAATTTGAAGTTTTTATTTCTTAACAGTTCTTTACGTTAATCGAATCCGGTCTCACTCCGGTCTCACTGTTCTTACGATTGTTTTTTTTTTTCTCCCCCTAATTCAAGCTAAAGCTTGAACAATCTCTGGAAAGGGTTTAAACATACTATTTCAAATGTATTTTTCTTATTTTTAGGCAATTTAACATTTAATAATGTAAAAGTGCAGCATTTCATTCGTCTTTATGTAGCATTGTCAGACATTAACATGCCCCCGATCGAGGTATTTTTTTCAAACCTAGGATATATATTTCAATATAACTTAAGGTTAAAAAGATATATTTCAAGAAAAGATAGGTACATTAATAAAGTTAACTGATATTCAGGAAGTTTCAAGTAACTGCATTCATATAGAACAACTTATGACAAAGCCATGATGACCTTTGTCATTATTCTGTTGCACTTCATAAACGCTCCTCGGCAAGAAAAAGTATCTCAAAAACTTGATTAGTTTATGTGGAATTAAAAGCCATCCACGTCTCATTCCTCTGCAAAATCCTGTTTTTTTTTTCTCTCATGAATAATTCCATTACGCTTGTCATCAGGTGGTTTAAAGATTCGTCAGTATCCGAAGTGAAAATCAAAATTTCGTGTATATTTGAAAATATAAGGCCTCAAAACAAATTGAATTGATGTGGGCAGCACTTTGTTGAGATGAGAGATTTCAACATCACCTTGACATTTCATCCGAAAATATGAAGGATGATTATCAACGAGAAGCGTGTTCAAGAATCTTTAAAATGGATGTCATTTAGATTGACTATGCATCTCGAATTCACTTTTAGTTGATTGGGCGTGCCGTCGTATGTATTCCAATTCGTTTTTTTTTATACAATTTGAAGATAAAAGCTTATCGATTGAGATGACCTTGGATTCTCATTCCTTAATGCATAAAACTCTCAAGGAAATTTTTGACCACCTGCTTTTGTTAACACCGAAATATTTGTAATACCAACAACAAAAAAAAAACGTGAAAATCTTTCCCTATTGTACCCATCGTGAATACTATTCACCTTCCATTAGTATCCCCGTATCAAAAAATGTTCTATTTTGCGGCTTAGTCAAATTAAAAAGTACATTTTCAAGATGTCTAGAGAAAATATTAGAATAAGCAAAGTGGTTTAAGGAAAAATGCAATTTAGAAGATTCGACAGGAATATATCTTAGAGTTAAAATCCTGATAACATCACCTTATCTTGTTGTTTTGTCTTTATTTTTATTTTTATTTTGTTTTGCTTTTATCCATGCACGTTTTTTTTTTTTTTATGTCTTGAATATTATTATTATTGAATATTATTATACAGTAGAGGTATCTTAGAAATTGGAATCCATCTAAATGGAAATAACAACCTTTTGAGAGATTTGCAGTGTAACAATTTCCTGATCTTAGTTCTATTTCTATCCAAAAATCTTCATCATGATGGCTCATGCGCAGGAAGACTGAAATAGAAACAGATCACTCGCATGATAAGCAATTTATTCGCTAGATATATTGTTTCCGTCAAAGTCGTTGTAATATTTTCATATCTCTGACATTCAGACGTCATCTCAACTACTCCAGCATCCCATGACAATTTAGACGATGATATTTCCATCTCGATGGAGGGAATCAAAGATGACATTTTTGGTATCAATATACCTCTTCAAGACCTGATGGTTGGAATGGACTAGAATATATTTAACAAGCTCTGCCGTTTTATTCTTTTCACAAAGTTTTGATGTTGCGATGCAGAGAAGGCTTTTTGATGAAGGTTATAATATAGATAATGAAGGATGAAAATCATAGTATTGGTAAATGTACGACTTCTTGTGTCTCCTCGTCCACTCCCAGCCCTAACTGCCTCTATCGCTCCCCCCCCCCCTNCATATATCATTATCTCTCTTAATATCTTTCAACCTATTTTCGTTCCTGCTCCTCTGATCGTCCGAATAACTTTTAATGATGTTAGCTTTTTGTTCTCATCCTCATTTTCGCTTTAAGGGCTATTTTTTGTTTTATTTTTTTTTTTAAACAAAGAAGTAAGATAATTTCAATTTAGTGTGATGTAAACGACCGGTACTTTTTTGTACATTATGTTACATGAATTTGTACAATGTTACAAAAATATAAAACAATGCCATTATGTTTGTCATCAGAAAAATAAAGAATGATTCAGGCGTCAAGAATGTAAAGGTTCTGACAGCTGCATGCATTTTTTATTATAATAAGCACACACAACAGTGTCAAAACCAGTGGATGATATTGCAAATTGCTATTCTACTGGCCTAAAATCAGACAATGGATTTGATGAGCGTAGGTTTTGTTTATATTTCAATTTGCAGTCTTCACGGGGACGTTTAAAAAAGGATATGTCATAATCTTTAATCAAAGCTGGACTTGTACAAATTTACAGACTTTATGTGTCTATTGTCAGATGTCAGGATTGACTTATGAAACTATGACATTTAACGACCCATTTTATGTTTATCAGTGCAACCGCAATCTCTCTTCAAAATCACGGTTCGAGCTAAATCCATATTATCAGCACGTTTGCAAAGAGAGAGAGAGAGGAGGAGATAGAAAGATTGTTATCAGCGTAATTGTTGACAGAGCAGCAACAAAGAAGAAAATGGTAAAGCAAGGTATTTCCATTCCCCATGAATTTCACATCATACGAAAGAGGAAATTAGCCCACATCATACCACATCTCACATTTATAACCCAATAATACGTCAGAGAGAGAGAGAATGAAGTTCAATGTTTATCCTCTTCGCGTTGTCATGGCGACCAAAATGATCTTCCGTGACTTTCTTCGGTGGAATCGTCTGCACGAGCATTTTAGAGATGATTTGTTTCGTTGAGAAAAACACAGGAAAATGCATTCGATAGCCAAATTGCTTCTGTTGCTAATGTATTACTGGGGTCTTTCTGTACCTTGGTATTCAATGTTGGGGGCGACAGCAAAGTTATTTAAATTTCATCTTTAATCACTACAAAATTCAATGAGCTATTTATGGAATATGGGTTAAATAGCTATCAATATAGAAAGTGAGAATTTATTTCAGCAGATGGTGTCGTATCTATGGGGGTCACGGGGGCGCGTCACCCCCCCCAAAAAAAAAAAAATCGAATGGCAAAAGTACAGAGGTGAGAGCCAGCGAAATGATGAAGGAAACTGGAAAAATAACGTGAGATATTCGAGATACACTGTACATGTAGATTGCTCGAAAACGCTTTACAGAGGTTAAAATATGTGAGTTGGTAACATGGGGACAACATGATAAGTCTTAAATGTTAGACTGAGGTGCAATAACGATTATATACAAATGCTTTGAATCGATCATACCTCCGGCCTTGATGTAGTGCACAGCAGAGAAGAAAAATAAATAGAGATAGAAATGGGAGATAGATACAAGATATAAGGGAAAAGAGACAGAGATTGTGTATGTGCGTCCGTTTCAGTTTGAATTGCAAAATCTGTCCACTTTAAGGGGCAAGGGGTATATCCCTTCTAAGCCTAGTCGATCTGCCTTTTTCAATTTTGACCATCATGAACAGCTTTTTTCAACCGGGTGCCGCGAGAGTTTTTTTTTTATTATATTAAAAATTGTATTTAGGAAATACGTCAAATTCATGAAAAAAAAATTGTCAGAAACAGTAAAACGCCCGAACATAATTTTTAAGGCCTATTATGAATCGTTTTTGATTAAACTCTTTCCTTAAAACATACCCAACACATTCATCATGGAACCGAAACGCCGGTATCATAAAACCATAACGTTTTGATGAAGGCTAGACGTGGCGCCTCGCATGGCCTATACGCCTCACAAGCCAGTGAGCAAATAGACTCCACGGAACATCGGCCAAGCGTACGCTTCACAATTACCCTTTCCACAGGATTTATTTCACTATTGGATTAATTTCCTCCGGAGTAGAATGCTCCCACCTCCTTTGCTATAGCATTCTTTCACTTTCATGGGAAATGGGGGAAATACTATTTCATTTTTGCCGATATGGGTTGCTAGGGATATGCATAGCGGGCAAATATTGGGGCTCTCGCCCGGGTAATACTAGACGTGCTTTGGGGAACATTTTAAAAATCCCTCACCCGAGACTGATATAATGGGGGTAACAGCAATCAAATGGCTAGTATCAAACGAAGTTGATGAAAAACTTTATTAGATGCATTAGGGTCGCTATAAAAGTTTTTTTTATGAGCTTGGTTGGATTTCCCTGTACATCAAAATAGAGAGTTCATATGCACCCCGGTAAACCTTCATGTATATGGAGATATGCGAAGGCAAGAATAACATAGTTCAAAGAATGCCGCGTTGTAGTTGAAATAGAGAAAATGTCTACCCATCCAACTTAAAAACAGAATACCACGTCAAATCTTATTTTATTAAGACAGAAAATTATTCTCTCTTTGGAGAGACCTTTCTTTTATTCTCCAGTTTTGGATGTTCTACAATATGAAATGGAGAATGATATTTTAGAAATTGTGGGTTGTGAAAGAGTTTTACAGTTAGAGATGATGTTACTGGTCATTTAATGTGCTTGTATTAAAGATGGCGACTTTAAAGTACCTACACAGTATGCTAAGAATCCGAAGAATTCGAAGGGTGTAGAAATGTGGAAAAGAGACGGAGAGGTGGATAGCCTTGATAGGAGCAGCCATATCTGTGGTGGAATAAGAAGTAGGGCTATGGTAAAGAGAGATCTATCCCAAGAGGGAGATTGGGAGAAAGAGCAAGAAGAAAATGCATTCGGCAACAGGAAACATAATGAGATGGTACCAGGGTGGAAATATTGAGGGAGAGAGAGAAAAAGAGAGAGAGAGAGATTGACAGGGAGAGAGAGAGGTGGACGGGAGAGAAGGGAGAGAGAGAGAGACGAAAAGGAGAGAAAGTGAGTGCAAGAGAAAGAGAGATAAGAATAGATATTAGGCATGTAAAGAGAGCTCAAGAGAAAGCATGAGCGAGAATGAGAAAGAGAGAAAGAGCACTTTATGAACAAAACGAGGACAAAGCGACATTTATCTAATCAACCTAATTTTCTCTGATTAAGGGGGCATTTAGAAAATTAAACATTCGTATGTTTATTAAACATCCTCAAATAACTTTTTTATATTCCAGCATCACGTCCCAACAACCTACGTCATTTGCGAATTAGACGTTTAGTTGCAGGCGTAACATTCCGGCATATTAAACCTGAATTAGATCCGAGTCAATTTAGAACTCAATTACAATTGATTAATGGAAGGGGAATTTGATTTTGAGTTGTAATATTACAGCTTTGTCGACGATGATCCTCACCCACGGCCGCTTTATAAATTTCCAGTTATGAGCAGAAAATCAACTTTCACATTCTTTACTACTAGAACATCATGGTTAGCTTATTTTGATGTCAGTTAAGTGTCCTAATTTCTATATACCCTTGGGAGTACTTTGGTATGGTTTAAATGCAAGCAAGCGTTTTAATTAATGTTTTGTTTTTATTTTGTCTGATGGTTTAAGTTTACAGCATGTTCAAATAGTTTCCAGCGTACATCAATAAATCACTCGGAAGATACTTTCTGCGCATGTGCAGATAAAGGTCATTTGTACAAAACTGAAACCCATCGAGACACCTTGTGAATATGTGCTCATGAAGTTATGTTATTTTATTCTTCTATTCATGTATGCACCGGCGGTACATTCCATGATACACAGGTGTGAGTATTCTTTCACGAGGGCGAACAAAGGGTATTCATGAAGAATCTCCATCACTTTGACAGTTATTATTCTAAAAATGCACAAAGTGGGACGTCTCAATGTATACAATATCCGGGTTGGGTTCATTTGTGAAGTGCTTTCTCCGATGTGGCTGATATACATTCGATACAATTTTTGCAAATGTATAATCCTGTTCGCTCGTTAATAAACCATCTTGTCTTGTTAATCTTTTTCTTCTTCTTTTTTCGCCTTTAAAATGTTTTTAGTTTACTCTTATAATTTGTGGAGTATCTAGAACTTAGCCACTTGCTTGGTTCTGCAAATATGACCACATTAAGACGATGGAAAACGATTTTGTCTAAGTGCGTGCAAAGTAATGAAATGCCTCCCGCTATTTAGTGAATCTCGTTGTGATAAATGACTAGCTAGCTATCCTCAAATTGTGTACTCGATCCAGGCATAACGAATATCGTCGTGTTTTTATTTTACTTTAATTTCTTTTTCAATGCAATGAACTGAGGTTCTCATTGACACACTAAGTCAGCCATTTTAGTGATGAGTTGTCCTCTTCTACGCTTGCTCATGCAGGCTTTGACTGACTTGAAAACGTGGTCTATGATCCGTAACGGGCATTGGAAACGCTTGGTTTCAAATCAAATCACACGAATACTTGTAAAGAGTCGAAAGCGATTTAGAGGTGTGTGAAGGTGTTAAACTGCGCGGATTAAATGCCAACGCTTCATCTAGTATCCAATGACTGGATACTTTAATGAGCTAGGTGGAATTGTGGCGTTCGAATTCCTCACGTTTGACTTTTGATACACAAGCGTTGATCCGATATAAAGCTCATAGAATTATTCACGAAGTACAGTGCTATATCTGTGTTTCATTGACTTTGTGGATTAGACTAGGTTTCTTTTTTGTTCAATGAATGAATGATCAATTTTACAATGAATTATGAAACGGGACAAAATTGTTCATAAAATAATGTGGTTCTCAGAAGATACATTTGATACATAATACAAGTGACAGCCGTGACTTCTTGTCCTGAAAGTAACTGTGTATGTATAATGTGTGACTGAAAAACTGTAATATTTATCAGACATATGATCTGTGCAAACAGATTAATGAAATTATTATTATTTATTTTAAAAAATTAAATAAAAAAAATAAAAAATCGATATTGCAGGTTGTACTTAATCTAGCTTAACATTGTGCACAGTGTGTGCGCTTGAAGGAGTGATCTGCCTGTCACTCTGGCGATGCATTTGACATAATCTAAGTTCGGAGAGAGAAATACTCTTAAAAATAATGATATGAATATATATAGCACTTTATTACAAAATACCGTATCTAAACGCTTTACAGATATTATAACCCCGGTCATCGGATTTATTCACGCATAATGTTCACCATCTCAACTTCCATGACGTGAGGGCGTATGGCAATTACAAACACAAAACTCTTTAGACATCCTATAGGTCCCAATTTCTCTCCTGAGTATGGAGTGGCAAATTTAGATTAATGCCTTGCCAAAGGACATTAGTACCGTATGGCTATGATAAACGAATGATAATGCAAAATAATGTATTCAATTGTAGACGAATAATGATTTTTTTGATTTTGTATTTGTTACAAACAAAAGGGAAATTTATACTACATTCATATCTTATGACGATAACGTATACTTTCTTATCAAACCTTCCCATTCCACTTCAAACTGCTTTTACAATAATATTGGCTTCGATCCTTTTAAGAGTCCCTTAAAGTGACTTGGTAATAGTAAAATGTGCAATTTTTGTATGAAAAGTTACTAATTAAATTCCTTTTACTGTACTTACCCTCTGATATGCAAAAAAATCCTGAAAAGATTATCAAACCGCAAGGATATTTATGTTTTTGTTTTTTTAAGGCATCACTGTGCAACACCCTCTCAAAGTGAATTTTCCCAACCGTTTTTCCATGAAAACTAGACATGAGACAAGCTTTTTAAAAATTCTTTCAATACTCAAATGTCTGGAATGGTATAACGAGCCAATTTATTGCATTGCGACGATTTACATTCACTTAAAATATAATTAAATTGTAATAATATAGTTGGGAGAATTAAGGAATCGATCAGATCAGTTTTCCAAATTGTTATCATTACTAATGGTTT
This sequence comes from Hemicentrotus pulcherrimus, assembly GCA_003118195.1. Taxonomy (NCBI): domain Eukaryota; kingdom Metazoa; phylum Echinodermata; class Echinoidea; order Camarodonta; family Strongylocentrotidae; genus Hemicentrotus; species Hemicentrotus pulcherrimus. The sequence continues at coordinate 22,923 of BEXV01001317.1, forward strand.
GTTTTCACTCAAACTTTCAGATGATCTTTAATTGTACATACAGCATTGAAGTCACCATCTTAGCACCCTTTTCTCTCAGCTCATCTGAACAATGTTACCAAGTCCATTTAGTTTAATAGAACCTATCCTGTTTTTGTTCGGTAATGTAGTTCCCGAATGTAACAATAATGAAAACCTAATATCAAGGTTTGTGTTAAAGAGGCAGGATATACGAATGTGACCACAGTCTAGAAAGTACTACCTATGCGTGACCGCAGTCGTGTTTCTGCATGATATATCCATTCTGGTATTCTATGAAATAAAAAAAAACATCGTGCTCTACTACCAGAGTGTGTATGAGTAGATCATGATTGCGTATATGCCTCCTGGCTTGGTGGCGGTTGCATCTTCCACAAATCAGTGCTAATTGAAGCGCGAGAGATACATATCTACACATCCACTGTAAATAATGAGGAGCTCAAAACGTTTTTAATCATCTCCAAATCTTTCAAATACAAATCGACTGGAATTGCAATCACAAATTGAGCGGATGAACGTCTGTTCTTATGCACAGAAGTGCTTTAGGCATGTTTGGTAGATAAATTATGGAATAATCTAAGTCCGATAAGTCTGTATATTGGTATTATCGGAGCACGTATTCCATTTGCTTCAGTAGATACATGTAGATAGATAGGTATTTAGAAAGTATCGTAGCTTTCAAAATGCGTGTATCAGCATAGTTAATCTACTTTCATATACCATTGCCATGACAACATTACCAAGGGATTTCCAAGTGAATTAAAGATAAAGACCAGTTTTGGTCATGCGATTGCATTGTGAAAGAAACGTTGTGAAATCGATCAGAAAAGGTTGATCATCTAGCATTTAAATATTGGTGTGTACTGCAAGGTTTTGGAATCATCAAAATTATAAGAAATTTGGCCCAGTCTTGGTAAAGTTACAAGCACTGTACACAGGAAGATGTTTATGGGACCATGCGACACGTGCGCGGTATAAGGTCCAAATACATTTTTTTAGAGGGGGCGTTTCCAAAACTGATCTTTAATCTGTTCAGCTGTTTTAAATAATTATGACAAGTCAATTGTTATTGAGAGAAACATAAAAATTAATAATAACTAGCGTTAATTAACAATAATTAATTATGATTCAGTGATGAGAATCTTGCAAAATACAATCGAGAAATTAAGTGGGCGTAACTTGGAGGAGGAATAAGAATAAATGGGGTTGATAGGGAGGAAACAGACAAGGAAAAAAAAAGAAGATTTAAAGTGAGAAAAAAAAAGAAGATAGTTTAAAAATGAAAGGTCTCATACACGTATAAGAAGACTTGAAAGTTGCATACGCGAAAATCTTTCTGCACGCAGTGGGAACATGTGACCACCGCCGCCACATCGTCAGTTTATTTAGGACATGAAATGTCTCGTATGTATAGTGCTCTGTATGCATTACGTGCAATCGGTACACGAATAATTAGTGCAGGTCTCGGAGGCGATCGGATTTACAAGCATGAAGTGTTAGTGTGAGAAACTTGATAACCTTGACTCGCATCAATCAGAAGAGGATGTAAGAAAAACTCATTTTATTGAGCAGTGATAGAGTCACAGACAGTTAAGAGACAGTTACCTTTTATTTTGCCTCCTTTGTGCTATTCATGTTTATAGTCTTTTTTATTTTTCTTTCGTTTGACTGTATTTATAATTTTAGTTATTGAGTCCTTTTAATTTCAATTTTGCGATGCCTATTCTTACATTATATGCTTCCGTTTTCTCCCATTTTTTGTTTACTCGTCTTCTTTATATTTCTTCTCATTATTCTTATTTGACTAATTCTATTATCTTAGAACTTTGTCTGCCATAGAGTTGTCAAATGTGACGTCATCAAAAGATTTATATATTTTTTTATTATTTAAAAAAAAAAAAAAATCTCTATTTGAACTTCATTTTCCTAAAGAGCATCAAACATAATATTCAAATGTTTAAAACCAATTGAATATGTAAAGCATTTGCTAAGATATGACCATCCGAATAAAAAGTTTTCAGTAGGAAATCACTGTTATTTTGCTCTGGCTCGCAATTTTTTTTCTTCTCCACAACCCGCTGTTACTTCCTCTTCCTGTTCCATGTAAATTTTATTTGTCTTTCTCCTCGGTATTTTCTTCTTCTCCATCTTCTTCTGATTTCTCTTAACCCATTGCTTACGGGAACCTGGTGGTCATTGTGTTAAGCCTATGGGAATAAGATAATTCAGTAGTCAACGGATAAACTTCCACTACGCACCCATCTGCTATGATCTGCCAGCAGAGTAACCTTCTTGAATTGCTAAAGGCTTGTTCCGATATGAACAGGTAGGCGTCGCCCAGTTTTTTTTTTTAATGTGTGAATAAATGGCAATTTTGAGCAACAAAATACGTATATTCATTAAGCTCTGTGCAATAGGATATAGATATATGAAACGCATACAATGTAATTACGTCATCATAAAAAAAAAGCATCGCCGCAGTTTACCGCGTCATACTTGAGCAAAGCTTTACTCAACCTTGACGCACATGGTTTAATAGAAAACGTGAATCACTTAAACACCAGTGACCAAAAACGTGGTAAACTACATTTCATCTGATCGGGTAATAGGAGCACCATAACACGCATTGTTTGTCTTCTCATTTGCATAAGCCAGAATAGTTGGAGTAAAACACTGGAAAAATTATCTTCATTCCACATCCCCAATTATTGCAGCAAGGGCAAGACATCGAATTTTAAATTTTAATGTGCATGGAAAATGAAACGTGTGTGTGTGTGTGTGTGTGGATTACCAATTACTTTCTCAGTGGATTTATTAGTAAAACATACCGTGTCATTTGTATCGAAATATACATCCAGATGTGTTTCTGTGTTTGAGTGATGTAATTTACCTATGTTTTATACAACTACTACCAGACCTGCTTACTTCCCTTCCCATTAATGAGACCATTATTTGAGGAATATGATTCTCCGAGTTTCTAAATTTAAATCTTGCAAGCGAGCAAGGGGAAGGAAAACAAAATTATTTACTGCAACTACCTTCTCTTGACAATGGTGTTACACTACTTTTACTACTTTTACCACGATAAAATTAAAAGCTAATTTATATAATCGACTACTGCTAATACTCTAATCTTCTGTAGCTGCAGGGATACACATTAGTTCCTATCATTTTACTACTGCCAACTTTTGGCAATTTACAACCAATGTAACGGCCACACATTGATTTTGTCTTCAGTTTAAATTCCACATAATAATTATATAGGCCTACTTCGTTTGTGGTGGATTGATAGAGAGAGAACGGAGGAGAACTGAGAGGAGAGGACGGGAGGGAGAGATCGAGACGGAAAGAAATTGAAAGATGAAGAGAGTGTGGGGCGAAAGAGAGAGGGAGAGAGAGAGGGAAAACGAAAAGTAGATCATATAAAAACACATACGCACAGAGATTGAAAAAGAAGAAAGGGAGAGAGAGCTAGAAAGTAATAGAGTGGTAGAAAGAGCGTCACAGAGGGACGGAGAGAGGGAGAGAGAGAGAGAGGGGGGGGTCAACCTGGAAGATTGTTTGAGAAATAGATGGATGATTCACGGTGCTCATCGTGGGTAAAAGGTGTTAGCGAGCTCCGCTTCGTAGCACGAGCAAATACATGTTTATAAAGTACAAAAAGAAAAACACATATCGATCTCATTTCATTGGAAATCCCACCTTACTTCCTTCCCGCCCTGCCTGTCTGCTTCTCTCTTTCTCCCTCAGTTCAGTTTCTCTCTTCACCCCACCCCTATCTCCCCCTCCGTCTCACTCTATCTCTCTCTCTCTCTCTCTCTCTCTCTCTCTCTCTTTCCTTCGGCGCCTATTTTGACTTGCCCATCGCACTCTTCTGTCTCCGATATGACTTCATCTTCGCAGACACCTGTTTCAAATATTGATCGTGGCTGTGATCGATACTGGATGTGAAATCCGGATTGGAAGTGATTTGACTTTGCAGCGCCTGAAATAATGCTCTGAATAACAAGAAGGGGTTGTGAAGAAAGAAAAAGAAGATGTGAAGGGAAAGGTAGTAGAATCAAAACAAAGACAAACAGAAATGGAGAGAGAGAGAGAGGGGGAAGGGGGAGAGAGAGAGAGAGAGAGAAGGAAGGAGGTGGAGAGCGCTGTTGAATCATCGCAGAATCACATGAGAACGATGACGATTGGTCAGTTTTAATCTCCGCGGAATTACATTCAGGAATCAGAAAAGTAGTTAAATTAAATTAATCTGTATTCGACTGCAATGTAATTATGGTCATAATATGGAAATGCAATCCCAATGAAATTCACTTTTATAATAAAAAAACTGCACCACAATCACTGATGATTGTTGATATCTGCATTATGCCAACAAGAAAAACAAAATGTCGTGCCTTATGTAGTTTAAAATGTGCTTTAAGCTTCAGAAAACCACCCAACAACAAAAGCCTCTTTCTCTATTTCTCTTTCTCTCTCTTTCTCTCTCTCTCTCTCTTTATTTCTCTTTCCTTCTCTCTCTATTTCATGTATATATATTTACTTGCTTTGTTCTCATTCCATTCCCCTCCCTCATTACTCCTGAGTCTTATTTTTCCCCTTTCGATTTTTCTTTTTAGATGAGGGTTATAAGATATAAGTGTATTAAGCTGTAAAAGGTGAAAGGACAGTATAATGTGACAACATGTAAATGGATAGATATTGAAAAGGAGGGGTGTTAGTCGGGAGAGAGATAATAGGCTGCGAATCATAGCTGAAATTAGGTTGATAAAAAAACACAAGAAACTCTCAAGAACTGACAAAAGAAAGACTTCCTGGAATAAGTGATAATAAAAAGGGAGACATAGACTTCTAAAAAATCTCCACTATGTTAAAATGCTCTTTTGAAGGAGTCACCGGTTCTCGCATGCTGGACGGTGTCGTTCTGTCCAGATTTAAATGAAGCCATTGAAACTCATCAAATAGGAGCGGTAAAAATGGTCAGATTGAATCTTAGAGTTGATTCGATTTCCGCGAGACTTCAGGATATCATTTCAAGCATGAGCCCGGTGAGCTGTACATAAATGAGTCGATTGCAGGCTAGGAAATTGGAGACAATATTGGACTCGGCTTCAAATAGAGGCAAAACGTGATCCATTCAAGAAAATTAGTTTTGGGGAAATTCAAAGTGCTCTTCAGCCAGCAAGGTGCATGTGGTTAAAGAAAGCTGGCAATGAAAATTGCTCTCTATATATTTCTGAGCTCTATGTCAGTTTATAAAAAAAGGTTGCTAGTGGATTTCGTTTTAGTCTTAATTTATATAATTACAGTAATATGTTTTCATAGTTTTCATTTTTTTTCCAAGTCATTAATCAGATTGGATCAGGTCAGATGAGACAATCTTCGTCATCATCATCATCTCCATCATATATTGAATCATAATAAAGCATCATCACTGTTCTATTTAGAAAAAGTCATTCAAAATTGTCACTCCTTATCTAGATCTCTTTTTTTTCCTCCAATATTTCCTCTCTTTATTTCCTAACGCTTCCTGTACATTCCTTCGATTTATTTTATTCATTTATTGTAATATAATCCAAAACGATATCCTGAAAAACGATACGCGATGCAAACACCAGTGTAACCATGACAACGTACATGCATTGCTGTGAATCTAGGCTAAGTTACTAAAAGCATAGAACCATTACTTTTGGTCCTACTACTGATTTACTACTGCTACTGATGCTACTAGAGATGCTGTAGTCGAGTGGGTTAACCTTTCCTACTATTCGAAGGCCGTGGTTCGAACCGCAGTGGGGGCACTTATGTCCTTTGGCAAGACATTAATACAAATTAATTTGACGATCTCCATCCACGCACTTTTAATTAGCAGTAGGACATTTTTCTTAAGGTGGATGTTGAATACTGTGAGCGCCAAAATCACCTAAACCTAGAGCCGGAGTAAATTGAGATCGCCTAATCACCGTGACAGGTCGATATGAGGGCTATTGAAATACCCAATGTTATCATATTCTACTACTACTACTACTACTACTACTACTACTACTGCTACTACTACTATTATTATTATTATTGCTACTACTACTTCTACTTCTACTTTTGGAGTAAGATGGCAAATTATATCAATCATAACTTTCTCCATAGTAACATCAATCGATTCGATAAGACCACTGGTATAATATAAAAACATTGTTCTTAGTGGTATATATATTCCATCAACCCCTCTCTTCCCCTTCTCACTCACTGAGGACATATCTACCTCCTTCTACATCACTTCGTTTATAAATATCGCTATGTTTTCTTATCTTATCATCCATCCATGCAGGTGCCAAGTGGGTCTATGTTGGCAACCAAGCGATCTACTGCGTGAGCATGGCTCTGATGGCCGCTATACGAGCTCCTTGGGCAGCCTTCCTTTTCTCAGCTACAGCAGGCATCGAATACTCCACTCTCTTCACGCTACCGTTCATCCTCTTAGCGAACTACCACTCTACAGATACAGTGAGTTCATTAATAATAATAATTCATTTCGTGATATCGACTATTTACCAGCCTTACAAAAGCCAAAAGAATCGTAGCGCTTACAGAATCACAAATTTTGAAGAGAAATATAAAACCCATAAATTAGGTAAATCGTATTATAATCCTAAAGGAAAAAATAGGGAACTTTTGACAATGACAAGGCAGGTTAATTCTCTGATGGAAAGTGGCATATTGTTCCCCATTTTCGAAGCAGCCACGGTTCAACGTCTTTTCGGTAGATGACAGTCTGGATTTGGAAATTATTAGTTTACATTACTAGTAATTGTCAGTTTTTGAGCGGAGGTTACGAGCTTTTGTAGAAATTTGGAAGGTGCCATCCAGACAGGTATTCAGGTGCCAAATGAGTTAGAATTGGGGGGGGGNTTTAGGAGCCCTAAAAACGAAAAGTACCACAGCGCTTACGTAATCAATCAATATGAAAATAAAACTCATAAAATAGGTCAATCGTATTATATTATAAGGGAAGAAGTATGTTTAAAGGGATTTTTTGACAGTGGCAAGACAGGTTAATTCTTTGATGGAAAGTGGCATACTGTTCCACATTAGCAGCCACCGTAACACGTCTTTTTGGTATAGAGGACAGTCTGGATGTGGAAATAATTAGTTTATATTTGTCAGTTTTTTTAGCGGAGGTTATGAGCTGGTGTATACATTTGGAGGGTGCCATTCAGACTTTTGGGGCATACACATTATATCTAAACTAATCCATATAATACCTTGGCCATGGTAACTTCAACAAGGCTGACATCAAATCAACACACAAATTAATTACTCCCAATCATCGTTCGGTATGGAGTCGATGAAGAGTATATTCGTATTGGGTTATTTTTGTGTGACGGAGGTATGAGTCAGTGCAAGGTCAAAAGTCAAAGCCGATGGAAAGGAAGTGATCAGGGTCGAAGTCGGGTGGTTTAAGCACTTGAAATTCAAAGGTCGTGTTTCGATCCCCGACACGGCACTAATGTCCTTTGGTAAGGCATTAATTTACATCTGCCACTCATTACCCGAGAGAGAAATGGGAACCTGGTAGGATGACGAAAGCATTTGTGATAGTAATTGCCTATGCCCTCTCGGTGACCAGATGGTAGGAGTACTCCCCCGGGACTGAAAATGGTGCACATTGAGCGTGAATAAATCCGATGGTCGGGGTTAAAATACCGAGTCACTGAGCGCTCACTGAGGGCTCGCTATAAGGCACACTTACAGGAGTTCAAGTTCAGGACCATACCTTGGCACGGATAATTTGTGAAGCATCCTTAATTATTTTATGATGAAGACATTTTAAATGCATTGTTTTCTAATGGTAAAACGAGATCTGTTTCATGTCTTTGCACCAGTTAATCATTGTCCTTCTCACATGTCTCTGTTTCTCACTTCGTTATTTCATGATTACAGTTCTATAAAACAAAGAGCGCCACCCTCGACGAAGATGAGTCCGATGACGAGGACGTCACTGAGAGCAGTAGCAGTAAACGTGCGAAGCAAGTCATACGGGGAATCGGCACCGATGTCGCCCTCCTCCAGAGTATGGTGTTCGTAGCTCAGTTCTTCCTGTCCCTCTGCATGGGGAGTATCGTCCATGCTGTGGGAAACACGACAGCAATAGTCGTCGCCGCCTCCGTGATGAGTGGGCTAGGAGCACTAGCAGCTACCCAGGTCCTATACTTATGATAGAGTCATACCTATGCAGTGGTACTTGCAGCCATCGAATCTCCTTTCTTTCTATTCGATCCATCCATAGGAGTTTGAATTTAGGAATACATGTGATTTATAGATAAACAGCACAAATGTATGTGTAGTGGTGATTATTTTAACTGACTGCTAAGAAAGCATAAATGCTTGTTAGTAAGCAACCAGAGGACCGACGGCTTTAGGTCCCCTCCAAAAGGCCTGGTAATGAGGATTAAAATGCCTTACCAAAGGGTCACCCGGGTCACCGGATTACGAGACCACTGCTCTACCAACCGAGCTATCGTAACCTAGCAACGGAGCAAAGTATTGGTTTATCAAAAGACTATGAAATCGTGGTTTTAGGTCACTCCGTCAGTACTATATATGAGCAAGCAGACCACGCGTAAGGTCAATGCCATTTCAATTTTCTCACAGAATGAATGACTTATACTTAGGCTGAGGTAAAACCATCATACCTGAATAAAACAAACAAAATCTCGAATGTATAAATTAGTAAAAGGGATAGTATCTTCTACCAAATCAATATAGCCAATGGCTTTTAAATGGTTATAGATTAAGAGAGTATTTCAGAGGAAATATGATCCGCGTGGGGGTTCATTCAGACGAGTGGCCTTTGCCTTTATTTTGGACCATAGTTCGATATTTAAACTCGGTATCTTTGTACTGAAATGACGTGATACTTAAAATACACCAGGGGGTGTTTCACAAAGATCCTAAGTAGAACTTAACTCTAAGTTGGACTTAAAAATTATGGAAAGCCATTAGCATCTTTGAAAATATTTTGTAAAGGCATTAATTTTGTATGCAAATCACTCATATTTTCTATCATCAAGGAGATTTCATGTTCTGGATGTGGAATTTATAAGAAGTCTAAAATACTTGAATTTCTGCTTTTGAATATATTTAATTTTAAGACTCCAATGGCTGTCCATAATTTTTAAGTCCAACTTAGAGTTAAGTTCTACTTAGGATCTTTGTGAAACACCCCCCAGATTGCCAAAATATATTTCAGATATATCAAAACAATATATTGTATATATATAAGTCAAATAAATCTCATTTGAAATATATTCAAAATACACTTACAATATAGTGTAATTTTAAAATGATTGCCGAAAGCAGAATGCTATATGATAATCCTAAATCGATAGATCAATTTCGACAGAAGATAAAAAATGAATAAGAATAAGTTCTATACAGGAAACAGCTACAATCTCTTCAGTACTCAATTCATTGTTTATCGTGTGTTGTATATTTTGAAGTCAACCTACCTTTTTAACAGGTTAATTGTGATCCTGCGGTAAAATAATTCAGTATACTCGTTAAAAGAGGATCGGTTGTATTTGCGTATTCCTACCTTAGATAAAATAGTACTCGAAATGTTTTCAAAATATAGTTAACGTACACATTGTTTCAAATGAATGTAGATGTGTGATTAAAACAGAATAAGTACGTGATTAGTTCACCAATGTAAATGTATATATTGCGAATGTTGATTCAAGTGTCATAACTACAAAGCCCAAACTCCATAGAAACTATTGTTATTG
>BEXV01001317.1:69400-106057 GCA_003118195.1 Hemicentrotus pulcherrimus
CACTGTCATTCAGTGAACCAGTGTTTAAAACTGGCAGTCGTGTTTTCCTCAGCATCTTTTACAAATCTAATCTGCAGATGTATATAGAGAAGCCAACAACCTTGGCTTGATAATCAAAAGACTGCTGTTATACTGGCAATACTACCACACCTGCTATACAATATATAGATCTATCTTGAAGAAAGAAAAGGGAAGGCACTCTATTTTTCTGAAGGTTCATAATTCTGATACACACAAATTTCCTATAGTAGAGGGTTCATTATTCCGAAAAATGAAAAAAAGTTTATAATTCCGAACATTTGTTGTGAGTGTCTGATCTTTTGTCCAAAGGTACATAATTCTTAAGGTACATATTTTCTTTTTATAAAAATACAGGGTCCTTTTAAGTTCATCTTTTTTGTCACTTTTGGAATTATGAACCTTCGGAAGTAGGAAACCTATTTTTTCGGGAATACAAACCTTTAGATTATGAATATAAATATTTGGATAACGACATGGTAACCAAAGAAAACGTGAATCTTTTGCTCACCCCATATCCTGACTGTTCCATCTTCTGAGCCTGATGCAACCTGTGCTGACGTATTAAACAATGCTACAGCATGGATGTAGTCAGTGTGGTCTGTGTAAGAATGCTGCACATGAATAAAAAAAAAATAAAAAAAGAGAGAGTTTGTATATAGAAAAACATTTCCTCCTTCATTGAGGCATTAGACAACTAAAAACAAATGCATATCAATTCACATCTTACATGAGTACACTTTCACAGATCTAAAGAGTATATATTTAGAGTTAATTTTCTCCTTTACAGAGAAATTTTACAACTTAAAATCATAAAATCACAATTGACATTATCAATTCACATCTGCATAAGAATGTTGCACATGTAAAAATATTACAAATTTAGAAAAACATTTCCTCCTATATAGAGACATTTGACAACTCAAGATTAATTCACTTCTTATATCAGTCATGCTACTACCACATACAGATTGACAAGTTCAAAATTTGTATGCCTCTTGTTCTTTCACTTACAAAAAACATACATGAAGATATAGCAGTAAACTGTGGTAAACTGCATATATGCAAACAAGATTCCAGGGAGGTAGAATATTTATTTAGGATTGATAAAAGAGACAGACTATGAGTGGTTAAGGCAGAGCAATATTGGGGAAACTATAAACAAGGAAGGAGAAGGAGTATCAGTACATAAAATCATATGCTTACCTTGCATGTACCTGACTCTAAGTCCCACACATGTAATTCACTGTCACCTCCACCTGAATACAGAGTGTTGTCCTGTTCATGAAATTCATACATTAAATAAAGCATTAAAATTCACACATGAAATAAAAACATAAAAATAATATTACATTTTAAGTCCTTGTGTTCAATACAGAGTGTTGTCCTGTTCATGAAATTCATACATTAAATAAAGCATTAAAATTCACACATGAAATAAAAACATAAAAATAATATTACATTTTAAGTCCTTGTGTTCAATACAGAGTGTTGTCCTGTCCATAAAATTCCCAGATTATATTAATATATCAAAATAATGAAATTTCATTTGGGGACATTCAGAAGTTTAAAAAAAGGTCAAGATATATTTTTATTTCTTTTATCTTTTATTTTTGTTTATCTACTTTGTTTGTTTATATTTCACATGTACCCAGCAAGTGAATGGCAAGTGAGACACAACATGGTCCTAATTGTATTATCTGTACATTAAGAGATACTGAGATGCAAAATCGGTTTAACTGCAGCATTCCCAGCAGCACATGTGAACAAGGTTAAAACAGTTTGAAGAGAAGATGTTAAGATGATCTCACCTGTCGGCTGTACGCAAGGCCGTTTGTTTCCACAGCTCCAAAGTTTGCTGAGTGGGGCACAGACAGTGACCACGCCACCCTTGGTGCCTGTAACACAGATACAACAGATCAAAAGTTATGTTACAATTAACATAGAACAGAGCGATTAATATTATGCTTCCAAGATTAAAACATTGCTTCCCCTCAAAACCAGGGTACATAGAACTCCTGGATTAAAGAGACAATTATAAGACCATACTGCACCTTCAGGAATAGCTTGAAAGAAGAAAAAGAGTGCCAGAAATTATCTATTTTATTCAGCAATTTGTTTATGAGGGTTCATCATATTTTTTAGGTGATACAGTAATTTGCATAAGAAAATACCTAAATTCTATGAAAAAACTGCAACAAAACTCTTTGAAAGCACTTTAGACCTCATCCACATTAAAGATTGACTAAAGTTTGAAAAAAGAAAAAATGAATATTTCATGATTATCCAGGCAATAAAAGATGGACAGGATATGGTGGCTTGAACTTGAACTCTGACCTTCTGTTGAATATCCTTCCACTTCCAAGCTTTGATATCTCCACTTCCACCACTGTAAAAAGAGGAATGGAGGAGAGAAAAATAGAATAAAATGATGAATTTACATACAACAAACTTTAAATTGTAATAACAGCAACCAAACAAACACAAACGGTAAAAAGATGGAGAGAGAGAGAGAAAAAAAAAGAGAGAGAGAAAGAGAGGGGGAGGGATAAGAGGGGAGGCAGATAATTGGGAAGGAAGAAGTGACAGATAAAGCCACAGACAAATTAAGGAAAATGTGATTACTGTCAGAATTAATGAGTGATTGAATTTATAACACTAGAAATGCACCTATGTATTTTAATTTAAGAATGCATTGTACATGGTACCAATAGTTACTTTATAAAACATCTACACTTATAAGTAGCATTGCTTCCTATTTTATAAGATCTGATGGAACCTTTTTTTAAATAGCATTATTCTGATCAAATTTCTCACACTGCCACAACAACCCATTATGCACTTCTAGTGTGCTTCTCATAGTTTGCAGGCACAGAAACAAATTCAAAGAAGTTTGGGTATGCTATTCAGGATCAATGAGGATCAATAGATTTTTTTTTTTTTGCTCATTGAATTGTTCAGTTAGTACTTCCGAGTTCTTACCAAATCAAAAAGTTTTCAGTAGACAAGAGAGCAAATATAGCACCATCAAAGGCTGAAAAAGAAAAGAAAAACAGAATTTCATGAAAATTGATATAACTAGCATTACATTATATCTCCTCCTAACATGTTATACCAAACACATTATTCAAAATACATGTATGTCCAATTAAAACATACTGTCATGAACATAATTAGCATGAACAAATTATAGCTGCCTTTTTAAGAAGTATTTTTAAAGAATTCTAAATTTGAAAATACAATTATTATTGTAGCAACTCTCCATCTCTTATGGAAATTCAACCACAAAATACATTCTTTAGTATTTACTCCATCGTCAATTAATTGCTTTCTCATTCTAAACACAGGATTACAGATAAATTGAACATGGAATTACCTTTGAACGTGAAGATGGGTTTTCTGCTGTTCTCATTTGCATCTGATGCCAGTGCATTACGCATACTAGAAAAACAAAAATACAGAAAGAAAATCAGTTTATTAATAGGCCATATATATGAAACATCAACATTTAAAAACACCTCATGTAAAAATGTGATACTCGAAGATAATTTATAATGCTAAAATTACAGAAGTATGCAAAATTTATGAAAGAAATCAAAGCAATACAATTATGTAATGTAACAGCACACGACAGTCCAAACTATTTTGTTTAATTTCATGTTTCAATTCTTATACCCCTCATACGATTAATACAGGAATCCACTTGTTCGATTAGGCAAAGGGTTAAAGGAAAATATCTGCATTATTTTTTTAGGGGGGCAAGTCCAAGGTATGCCTCACACTTTACCAAGTATTGTGGAATTATTTTATATATTTTCGAACATAAATTGACATACAAATATTTTTGTTTTACATATATCTGATCCAAGCTTTGGTAGGGCTATCTGCTTGATGCAAATTCATAATCAGATTAGAAGTGGTTGGTCATGTATGGGATAAAATAGCTTGGACTCCCCCTTTTGTTTTTCTTTTCTTCATTCTTGGTTACGTATGGGTCACCAAATTATCAAATACCTTGGACTTGCCCTTTAAGGTAATCTTTATCTTTCATCTTCAAAGTATCATGGTCGAAATCATTCAAAGCTGAATTAGGATAAAATCTTATTTGATTTCACTAAATACATCTGTATTCCCCAGAGAAATGTACAAAAATATGATTTTCAAGAACTATCTTTCCAATGATGTGTTGCTGTGTATGATAAACAAAGTAAAAATTGCAATTTTTCTGAATTCTTTTTACTACCAACAATTTTGTAGACATGTATGCCCAGTTAAAAAAAACTCTTCAATGCTATATTCTGTGACTCCATAATGATAAAAAAAAAAAGGTTTTGCAAGTTGCAACCTTTCATCTGGCAAACTGAACAAGAAGAAGGAGTATTGAAGTGAATGTAGAGGCTTTTAAAATCCTATGTTAAGGAGAATCCATAGTAAAAACATACACAATGTATTTCAATATTCTGAAAACCAACCCACCTGAAGACAGCAATTGTTCCATAGTTGTTACCAGCTAGTAAATATTTGCCATCTGGTGATATACACTGTGCAAACACTGACATGTGAAGCTGCTTCTTCTCCTTCAAGATTTGTTCCTACAGAGAAAAATATAAAAAAACATTTGAAGATAGAAAATACAAGCTTATTTTCAAGTCCTTAATATTGTTACAACTACAACAGATTTTTTTTTTCTTCATCATGTTTACTAATGAACTGATGCTAACAACTGAATTGAATAATTGCAGATCCTTTAATTAAGGCTGGTAGCAATGGACAATCTGTTTACTTTTTTTATCATTGTATTATTATGTAGGACTTGTCATTATGCATACAGGTTAGAAAGAATAACTGATGAGAAGAGGAGGCAGAAGAGGAGGCAAATGAGGAGAGGAGAGGGGGAGAGGAGAGGAGAGGGGGAGAGGAGAGGAGAGGGGGAGGGAGAAGGAAGGAATGGAAGAGGAGGAGGATTAGAAAGAAAAGGAGCAAGAGGAGAAGAAATATTTTTCATTGTATGGATAAAGTTTGAATACTATTTTTGTTCACCGAGAAGAAAAAATAGTATTATCTACCAAATTTTTGTTGGATTTGTTATACTTTGTAAAAGAAGAAAAAAAAAACGTTGAAATTCACATCAGCCACACTCAGAAAATAAAGATTTACCTAATTATCCTTCTCTAGTTCAAACAAGTTTCCTGAAAGAATGCAAAGGCATAGTCTATAATAAGAGGTTGAGAAGGAGATCTTCATGCATATTCAGCAATTTTGAGCGAATGGCGCTCTATATCATGAATATTCATATTTGCTCCACCGCTACCGTGCATGCATACTGCAGAGCTACCAAGTGTCACGCATTAGGCGTGACATCACGCATTTCGAGGGTCAGAAAAAAGCTCTCACGCGCGGTGCGCGCGCTAGATTAAAAAAAAAAAACGCCATACCTATACGTGTGTAATACACCCTCCCACGCGCGCTCAAGCGGCGAAAGATGAAAATGTCACACATTGCTGATATTTTACCTTGGCGTCTCTGATACTGTCTCTTCGCCATTTTTGCAATGCTGTGTGTGCGTCAGTTATGTGTGAAGTGCGTCACCTGTTTAAAGCAGGACGTGTCAAAATCTCAGTCAGTGATGTGACGTAATAATACGTATTGACTTTCCTGTTAAATTAAATTTGTAGCGGCTCTTACATTCACCCTACTTTTATCGTACATTCATGTTCACAGTTTTTTTCCATCACGCTTAATTCTATTAAGTTCTATTATATATGCATTATTCGGACCACGTGTGTTTTTCCTTCCAATCGAGCACCGTGGTTCCGCGCATCGTTCACCTGCGTATTTTCAACGCCACAAGGTTTTTCTTCACTCCCGCTTTCACCTTGGTCGAGTCGAGACGTCTTCATGATTTCCTCTTCAGGCTTTATTCTTCTGTGCCTTTCGCCTATTCTACGGCACATCTACTCTTCCTCTGCCGTGTTCATCGGGCTGCAGTCTCCCAGTAGAACTTTATAGTCAGCACCGACATGGCACCTGACTCTCCGCTGGGAGCTGCCAGTATAATCATTCCGGTAGCTCTTTTCTTTCACACACGAGCTCGATTCAACGTAGCTCTTTTTCATCAAGAGTTCGACTCACTGTAACTCTGATGTATTTCTCCATCAAAGTCCGGTTTATTCAACGAGCGACTCACTGCTCCGTCTTAAATCACCACCGGCTTGATGTCTTCATTTCTTCTCTTCGCCTCCGACATCGAACGACCCACTGTTCCGTCGTCGAGCGCCACAACTTTTCTCTTCTATTCTCGCCTGAGAGCTTCTTCATCGTTTTCATCACGAGCGTCAGCGTAGAGATTCCTTCACGGCTCTTCAGCCACGACTACGAAGCTTCATCTCCGCCATCAAGCCTCCACACCATCATCGCGTGAGCCCCTTCCTTCGTTCTACACTTCTCATCATCTTCATTGGACTTTCGACTTCATTTCCATTCTGTCGTAAGCTCTATTTATTTCATTGCATTTATTCATCATTACATGACCATTCATACTCCATGCAATATTATCAATTCTATTTTATGTCATTCTCATTCCGAGTCATTATCATATGTGCTTGCATGACTTACACTTTGCAAGTGTTTAGTCTGCATTATTTAGTACCCAATAAAATAACGAAAAGGGAATACTCTTGTTTTCACGAATTTTATTGTCAGTGCAACCTTGTTTCCTCGTAGCTAAATAAAAATAGAGTTATGTTGTGTGACGAGTGAACACGCCTTTATAAATTTAATTCACATTACCTCACACTCATAATTTCTACAAATTTGAAGCCACTCAGGCAGATCGGCCAATAAGAGCGTGTCTTAAATTAGAGCCTGTGAAATACAGGTAAATACAGGTAAACCAGTCACTGTAGGTCTACAGCGCACAAATTCTCAATACGCAAAGTTCTTTGTCAAGTTTGTGCTGCCTGGACGGGCTGAAGTTATTTCAGTTAATAATAAAGTGAAGAAAAGTTACCGAACTCTAGATCTATCTATCTAGTCTAGCCCAAATCGTTAACCTCTTTTAGTACTAACATTTGGTTGCTGATCAACACTGATTCATTATTAAGAAGATGAGGTGGTCGTTTATTCGTTGCATATCACTAGATCTAGGTCTAATCCGTCAACCTTTACTTGCCATCCTACGATTAAAAATAATATTCGTGCAGGGCTAGGTCGTTGGCGCCGAAGATCCCTGCGGCGCGGCCCCGGGAGCTCATTGCTGGGTTACACCCCTGTCTGATGCCACGACTGACCGACATCTAAATTAATTATCACAACCATACCCAGCCTAAAATCGCTACTTTCAATAAGATCAGAATAGGAGGAGAAACCAAGGAATAAAATGCTTTTGAAAAGACAGGACATTACCTCATACGACATGGCCATTTTCCGTGATTTTTAGGTGCACTTAAATCGAACACCGCACTCGCCTCATCTAAATTATGGTCGACACTATACGGTACCGTATATTGAATGAACTGAAAGTGTAATATTCGGGCGGATCTCAGAAGAGAGGGCGTTAAACTCTTTCACAAGCTTCCTATTTGTGGGTTGTTCAAAACCAAGGTATTTACACCTCATTTTTCAATTATTTAAATCAATGTGATATCAAAAACAAATGATTTCTAGCCAAAAATATTCTCAGTTTAACAGAATTTAACTTAAACTATAATTGAATCAGCATATTGAACTGACTTGCAGTCCCACATGTTAAAAACTGTGTCAAGTCTGCAATCTTGTTAGACTATAACAAGTAACAGTAGACTTCTAACACTATAAACTTAAGTGACGCTCGGACTATTGTGACAATTGGGTCTTAATTTCTTAAACCTTTACAGGTATGATGTCTGTGCACGTAACATTTCACCTGAAATTGATAAGAATTGTCTATCATATTTCTGTATGCCTACGGCTACTGACACTGTCTGATCTGATCTTATCTTAATCCTAGTTATATTTTACTTTTAGCATGTTAGAGAGCTAGATTCTTACTGTCATTTTCAAGAGCAAAAAGGCAGTGGTGTCGATTTGACATTGCAAAAACAAATGTTCACATGTCTGCACACTCATTCATTTAACATGTGAAAACAATTTACTTGTAATAGATTTTCTCATGAATTAGTTTTTACTTGTTTTTTGCATGAATACGCATCACTAAATAAGATATGAAGATTTCCTGTATGTTTCATGTTTTGTTATGTAAGAATCTCGCAGTTACACAATTGTGCAATTGTGCAGACAAGAGCACTGTGCAGACATGGGCACTCGATCTGGCCATATATTATAAGTGTGTCTGTAAGTAGACCTCTATCCTGCACAAAACTGGACTCTTTTTGTTTGTGAAACAAACTGATTTTTGGTGGCAAATTTTCTATAAAAATTTGGTTGAGTTGCAATTTTTGCCTTGGAGATTCAAGTGCTTGCCTGCCTGCAGCCGCCTCCTCCTGTTGGATGCTAGTATGAACAGAGCTGAGGCACAATTAATTTACAAGGTGCACCATTTACTTCACCATTGCACCTCACATTGACGCACAGAATGCAGTTTCATCATCCCATGCTAAATTCTGGGAGTTGCTTGAAATGAAGAGGATTATCATTGCAAGGTTCAAGGGTACAGACATGTAACAATCAAATATGATTGATAGAATAAAGTACAGTATGCTAGGAAACTTCAATTTAAGCATTGCATCTCTCTTCTTTTGATTTTATTTGTAGTTGTAGACTTGGTTTGACGGTGCCATCATGTCATCTCTATTTGATCAGTACGAGCAGGCTACTGCTCGGGCTGCATCCAGTGTTCCTCATCCTCAACCAAGAGAGTCTGCTCCGGTGAGTTAGACTTATGCCTCAGTCACACCATTGCGTAATTGGCTTGAATATTGCTGCGTATGTAAGGCGAGCCGTTTTAACATTTATTCCTATTTCTTGATATCACAAATTATCATTGCTTTACAACAGAAAATCATTTCTTGATATCAAGAAATAGGAATAAATATCAAAAGGGCTTGCCATAAATAAGCAGCAATACACAAGCCAAATACGCAAAGGTGTGACTGATGCATTACATAGAGAGGCTTAGCATCATTAGCTACATGTATTTAAGGCAAAATAACTCATTTCTTAGGCCATTGGTCAAAATATGATATTTCTTAATATAGAGGAGGAGCTTGTAGTATTTGATATTAGTCTGATATATGACATTTTCTAAGATAGCTGCCATAAACATGTACATACAAAGACCTGCATCTGTTGAATAATCAATTAAAGAAAGGTTGTAACTTAAACAGATATTTGAGAAACAATTCCCCAAATATTGTATTTTGTGTTTGCTTTTTTTTCTTCTTTAGACTTAAAACTCAGATATTCAGTTACCTACAGTTACTCTACACATGTCTCTAAGATGGAATGTTTGCATGCATTAAAAAACTATGCTTCTAACTATCTTTTTAAATCTAGATCTCTTCAGGTTATGTGTCAGCTTCTTTGGAGGAAGATGTTCGCATTTTCTCAAGGAATAGGATAAGCTTCACGTAAGAAACTTTCTAAAATTTTGTTTAAAGATTGCGATGATGTTTGTTAGATGTTATCAGCGAACTTTTGAATATTATTTTCCAAAATGCATTACAAACATTTAATTCTGTATAATTTCTTATTTTTTTAAGAATATTCATAATCTTCAACTTTTATTTCAAAAATCTTTTGGCCGAAATAACACTTGGATCATTGATAATGAAATATCATACGGAAAGTGTCCCATCTGTAGGAGTGGTTTAGTAAAACTGTATCAGATAGGAAATGTATTGCTGAGATATTGCCACATTTGCAAACAAAGAATAACAAGGAACAAACCTTAACCAACAATAAATGGGTATTTATTAAGAAAGTAAAAGATTGTTTTTGTTCTCCGTCAGTTTTGATTCCCTTTCCCCTCCAATGTCATTACAATGAAAAATTTAAAAATTATTAAATATATTTATTTATTTATTCATTTTATTTCTAGGGGGGGGGGGTCTTTTTTTCCTTTATTGTTGTCTTCAGTGCTATCTCAGGACTATTACAAAGTATTTAAAATAACTATATGTCTTACTCTGTATGGAGCAAATTTGTTTGACTCCCCTGACCAATCTTGTTTATCTCTAGGCCTCCTAAACCGATAACTCACATGGTGGTAAACAATAACATCCTGATCATTGCTATGAAAGATCATTCGATACTCAGGATTGATAGAGAACACCCAGAGCAACCTGATGGTAAGCTTTATCTTCAGTAATGAATGAATACTCTTCTTGTGTGCCAGTTTGTGTGTTTTGTTTGTTGTTGGTGCTTTTTTATGTTCATACAATATGTGCTTGTAGTTTTGAGGAAGAATAAACAGCTCTCAAGAGCTTTCATTTAATTGCTCTTGTAAAAGTGAAATTTCCTCACAGTGCATATTTCATTGCCTCATTTATTTGCTTGTTTGTTTTCTTTAATGAAACTCTTCCCAGTTTCTTTCAGAGAAAAATCACTCTCAATTCCAATTTTTTTTACTGATAAAAAATAAGTAACTGCTACTTCCCTGCAAATCTGATGATAGAGCACCATCTGTCTTTGAACAGTATTGTACTGGTCTAGATTAAGCTCCCCTCTTTAGTACAGTATGAGATGTAATGCGTACAAAACTTAAAGAGAAGGTTGAGTTCTGGGGAAATGTGGAAAATAATTGCAAGCGTTTCATTGTTATTATGCAAGTGTGGAAGAACATCAGAGATAAATGTTCCATGAAAAGCAGGCCTCTTCAAATGCCTTTATATTCTAAATATGTAACAGCTTAAAAATGAGGACCATATTTTTATGCCACATGTTTGTGTAGTCCCATGTACATTTTTCTGCGTACGGCACTTTTCCCAAGTCTGGGCCAGACTTCTTATTATTTGGATGATTTCTTATTATTTGGATGATTCCAGAACCTTGCATTGCATTTCTCACCAATACATATGCTAAATGATCAACTTTCTATTGATTGATTCCACACCGTTTCTTTCGCAATGCAATCGCATGTTTAAAGACACTGAGAACTTGCTCATTTAATTGCATTAGTAACACAATCATAACACATTTTGATGCTTTTACTCCACAGAGGTCAAGGTAGGAGATGACCCGGTCCATCGTCTGTTCCTAGATCCAACAGGGCGTCATCTGTTGATCAGCACCGAAGCACAAGAGGTCTTCTATCTGTCTAGGAATAGCAAGAAATGCAAGAATCTGGCCAAGTTTAAGGTATTACAAGGCTTGCATCCTTCGTGTTTTTCCTCACAACAAAAGTAGAGTGCATAATTTGGTGTTATATTTTTAGCTTGCAGTACTTTTATTCCAACAACCAAAATGAAATATTGGTGAAAGAGGAAAAAAGTGTTCCTTAAAAAAAGCACTCTTGGGGTCAGTAGAAAAAAGGAATATATTGAAATAATTATACAAGGTCACAGGAAACGATTTTTGGCAGGAGCATATTGGAAGTCCACAGGTAAAATATATCATGTTTTTACATAGAGAAAATCATCCTTTACGTTGTCAGTTTGTCTTGTTTGCCTCATCTTAAAAATGAGAGAGGTCCAGTTACTGAAGACATTATTTATGTTACAAGTAATGGTTTTATTGATCTATCTTCACGGAGGCACTGTTTATCTTGTTCTTCATATTCTACCTATAATTATTGTCTTGAGACACTTTACTTCATTTGAAATTGATTTTTGTTTTGTCCTTTGATATTTTTCTTGCAGGGTCATTTGATTGATTCTGTAGGCTGGAACAAGTCAAACACTAGTGATACTTCAACTTCTGAAATCCTTCTTGGCACAAGTCAAGGTAATGTATCTCACAAATATGGCTCTTTAGCTTTGCATAATCTGTGGAAAGTAAATCTTTGATGGAGAAGTTTTGCCTGTACTATACAATACAAATGTGTGTTGGTTTGTTGATGGTGATGATGGTGGTGGTTGTAGTGTTAATGATTATGATGATGAAAGCATGTTAATTACGATGACTTTGCAATATCTCCTTTGAAATTTGAATCAGCTCTTCAGAATTATATTCTGTACCCGCAGTCAAGCACTGTAGTGAATAATAATGAACTTTACATCATACATTCATTGTTTGATTGATCTCTAGATGGATATCTTCACTTTCTTCTTCTTCTCACATGATATTTAGTCTTGAATTCTAATGAAGACTTTTTCATCTCTATCCAAAACGTTCTTTACTTAGAACATCAATCAAATCA
The DNA here is from genome assembly GCA_003118195.1 of Hemicentrotus pulcherrimus. Taxonomy (NCBI): domain Eukaryota; kingdom Metazoa; phylum Echinodermata; class Echinoidea; order Camarodonta; family Strongylocentrotidae; genus Hemicentrotus; species Hemicentrotus pulcherrimus. The sequence goes on from BEXV01001317.1 coordinate 81,714, forward strand.
AATAATAAAGATGATGATAATAGTGATGAAGTTGATTACTCATGGGCAATATCATTATTGCTTGATTTTTATTTGCTGTTTCAGGTTTGATTTATGAAGCTGAAATCCAAGCAGGAGAAGACAGCCGATTCTTTCAGCAGAGCTTAGATCAGTATTTCAAACAGGTAAAGATACCCTACATTCATCTTACTTTTGATTCAGAACAATATGTATCCAGCCATATCTTGATGTGTGTAAAAACAGAAAAATGATGGACACAGCTCAAAACCACAAATAATTCATAAACCCAGTAACTACAAATAGTTTCAAAATGAATTGCATTAATTGTGTCAATTATCTGCATGTTGCAAATGTGTATGTTTATTATCACTTTATCACATCCTAAATTTGGGAATCCCATTTCCTGAGAAATATTAATGTTGTTTATTTAAAATAACACTTCAAGAGGGATGGTGAATAATATTTCAGCCTTAAAATTTGATTACGTACCCTTTTAAGCAGTACTACAGTAGAGGTAGGCATATTTATTTTCATCATTTGTGTATATTATTTCATCACTTCGTGTTGGGGAGAAAACTGAGATATATGGAGGATGGTGTGAACATACTGGGCATTCTTGTTTCTCTGCCAATCACCAATCTCATGTTTTCATGTATGATACGTCTATAACAAGCTACATGTAAGGCATCAAAAGTTATTAAGTGAACAGGAATAGTGACTATCCATACTCCATTTTTTTTCTTCTTCAGGTTTTCAGTCTTGGTAAAGAAGGCACCGTTCCAGTGACAGGGATTGAAGTAGAACGTATCCCATCAACCAAAGCAGGAGAGGTGGCTAGGTTCTTTGTCATGGCAACCACACCAGGGTAAAATTATTCACCTTTCTTCTGATTTTAGGAGAAGGTTCACATAGATATAGCAGCTGATGTCCGAGAGGCACTATCATCGTTCATTTTTGGTATTGGGAGAGATTGAAATGGAAATAACAGCAGATATCAGAAGCACTGTTCTGATTTATGTATTTTTGTAAAATGTAAAAAGATTATGGAAAACAAGATGATATGGGTGATATTAGTAATCTAGACCTCCTTTGAAAGAATACCTGTAATTCTTATGGTATCTGTGATTTTAGAGTTATTTGTACTGCAATTAAATCATTCTTGTTATTACCTTTATTGAAACAAAGATCTATTTTCCCCTCAATGTTAATCATTGTCCCATCAAGTTTGAGGAACGTTTTAACTGAAACAAAAATTGATAAAATTTAATTATTTTCACAATATCCAAATGTTACATAGTGTCTTAAATCAGGGGAGTGAGGGCTACTCACTAATTTTCAATTATACTGTAATTATTGTTTTCAAGGTACAACCAAATCAATACATTTTACAGTACCATGGTCAACCATTTTATTATTATTATTATTATTATTATAATTATTATTTATTTGGCAAAGGAAAACATTACAAATCAGTGTACACAATACAAAATAAGACATAATTATCAACCATTGGAACGCCAGGGACAGAAAAAGTTAACTAAATTACTGTTGCATAAAGCCTCCTGTCCCAGTTCCAATGGAGGATTTACATAAAACATAGAAGTTTAGCCTTGGGTTACCTTCAAAGTTGAAAAATAATTAGGGCCTATTAAACAATTATAAGTGATGTAATTAAATGCAATGTTATTCACAAAGGCATACACCTCCTTCACTTCCTGGGGAACACTACCTGAAGAGCACATGAGAGAAAATTAGTGTCATCTCAAAGGACATTGATGCCTTGGTAATCATTTGAAGCGAGGCCATGATGACCACTACAATATGTATGTTAACTTTAATACTGTTCATAGGATGATAAACCTGTTACTGTGACATTACAAATGATCTTTGGTAGAAATTATACAGAATTGAAATAGGTACATGTAGTACATATCCCGTGTCTTCTATACATGTTTCTCTTATAAATACAGGCGTTTGTACCAGTTTGTTGGAACCATACCATCTCAAGCAGATACACCCATCTTTCTAAATGTCTTCCAGAAGTATGAAGACATCACACGTAAGTCAGAACGTCATCAAAATGTAAACTTTTAGAGATAGGAGTGGAGAGTACAACTATACTACAGCTGTCTAGAAAATTTGATACTGTGAGAAGTCATGTTTTTTTATTTTAAAAAATTACTTGAATTCATATGCATTAAAAAAAAAAAAATTTAAATAGAAAAGAGAGGAAAAATGTACACAGTAATGTTCTTTCCTCATTTTTTCTTACTTCTTTGTCTAAGTCACTTGCGATTTTATATCAAGTCTTTTCTCTTTTAATAACAGCAATCGTGAATATTCTTACAAAAAATTAATCCAATCAGTGTGCCTTGGAATTTTTACTCAGTAAAGAGGATATGACCAGAGTGTTGGCTCATTCAGGAGAGCGCCCGCCACACAACCGGGAGGTCGTGGGTTCGAACCCCGGCTGCGTCATACCAAAAAGACGTTAAAAGATGGGAGTTGTTGCTACCTTGTTTGGCGTTCAACAATAAGGGATAGAGCAACGTCGATCTGGCGCTGCTCAGTGGCTGCCGGGCTCACGATCAATTGGGCAAAAAGAATTTCCGTTTTGGTTTAATAAAATTTGGAGTGGACTATTAGGCTATTATTATTATTATCATATATATAGTGCTGTACTTCAATTTCCTTGAAGCAAGCTTTACACACTGGTGATAGCTGTGACATGATTATATATGTCAACAATGAATTTCTTTCTACTTCCTTTCTTAACTACAGCCAGTTTCTTGGAGTTACCAGGTAACTTTGGTTACAGTAAGCTGGAGCAGTACTGCCCAAAGGCTCGAGGACTACCCAAAACGTTTGCATGGATGACAGGTATGTTGTTGGCTTTCATACTAGAGACATGTATGACTTCTTCCAAGGTCATACTATTAATAATAATATTCTGCTTTTATATAGCGCCCAATACATCGATACAACAATGTGTCTAAGCGCTTTACAGATATATTGTTGACCCGGTCATTGGATTCCCTGGGTGGAGAGTGGCAAATGTAGATTAACGTCTTGCCAAAGGACATTAGTGCTGCGGCGGGACTCGAACCTGTACCTTGTTATCTGCAGTCAGGTGACTTATCCACTAGACCACGCCTCTACATACTACTATGTGGGTTGTCTGATGTAGCAAATACAAACATTTCTGAGTATTGTAATACTCTCTGAAATCCACATTAGATCTGGACAAACATATCCGTACTGGCAATACTGATTAACTTTATTTTCTACTCTTAGTCGATATTAGACCAACTGAGAGAATACAAAGGTTCAAACCAAATGCAATCCAATGCGCAAAGGGACTTTCTTTGTGTGAGTGATATGCGCTATACAAATAACGTTCATTATTATTATTATTATTATTCAATGGTTTAATAAGAAGTCTCTTTCTCTCTTTCTTTGTCTCCTCTCCTCTTCTCTCCTCTCCTCTCCTCTTCTCTCCTCTCCTCTCCTCTTCTCTCCTCTCCTCTCCTCTCCTCTCTTAGGTCCTGGAGTGTACTTTGGTAGTTTTGACTTCAGCAGCCAGTCGAGAGACAACCTGACCTGTGACAGTCACCTCTTACCGTACCCAGCCAGAGACCAAGAGAGCTTTCTAAGACCCATCTCAGTCGTCCTGACTGAGTTCCATGTTCTTCTACTCTTCCAAGACAGGTATACTAGTACATCCTTCCATGTTATTGATCTTTGTAGTACAGTGAAACCTGTCTACAAAAACCACTCAAGGGAGACAAGAAAAGTGGTCTTTATAGGCAGGTGGACTCTAAGTACAGGTTCCTTTAGTGCATGTTTCAATGAGAAATTGTTTTCAAGGGAAACAAAAAATGTTGTCTTTGTAGACAGGTGGTCACTAAAGCAGGTTTGACTGTACATGAATGAAGTGTCTCTCTTGCTCTCATAGAAAAATCATGATCAAATTATCATAAATGTATCTTTTCCTTCCAATGTGCTCAAATCCATTTCAATCTGCACTCAATATACCTTTGCTAATTACCATCCAATCCAATAGTATTCACACTTCATTTGTAATATCTATTTCAAAGTTGTAATTTATTTGCCTTTTGAGAGAGAAAGAGTGGAAGGAAAGTGCAAAGAAGGAGAGAGAAGGGAGTTCAGGGACAAAAGAAAAGAAGAGAACAGAGGGAGAGGGAGGGAGAGAAAGGGAGATGGATATAGAGGATATGGGAGCATTTAGAATATTAATAAGAGGGTGTCCCTCATCCATTGTTAAGTAGTACTACTATATTAATATACAATCGTTATTACAATTTTAATTTAATATTCATTTCTTTTTACAGAATTAAGATCCTGTGCGTCTTGAACGAGCAGCTCATCGATGAAGATATTTCTCAGTCTGTAAGTATTCATTTCATATATCTAAATCATTAGAAGTTAAAACAAATATTGAGGTGCTCCAAACTTGGAATGATGTATTATATTATACTACCTGTACATGTACATTGGCATTTTGAATTAACAAAGATTAAGGCGGCATTTAAAAAGAAAAAACAGTGTGATACAACGTACTTCATTTCACTTATTTATTTCCAGGTCAAAATAACAATATTATATCATCTTCAAAATACAAACACATTTAATGACATATCTGTAGTGGGAGGATCATGAAAAGCACATAAATGGCTTGTTAAAATGATCCTTACAAAATAAACTAAAAAACAATAACTTTGGAACATAATTTACATAAAATCAAGATTACAAAAAAGCAAGATAAAGAAAATAGAAAGAGGAAACATTGCATAAACATTGACATTATAAGTTATTAGAATTTGTCATGTCAGGTTTCTATATATATACATTAATAGTGATGGCAGAAATGGTGATATTGAAGCAAGACGTATAGCAATAGTAATGCAAAAGCAAAATAATTATTGGGAATTGTTTAGTAGAAGTACAGTGTGACAGTATGGAGCAACAGCAACAAACTAACTAAAGAAGGCAGAGCTACTTGCGCCCTCTATACAGCCAACAATGCCAAAGCGGTACCCATTGATCCCCCATGATGCCCTTTTTCTTATGTTAATTGAGAGCTGATTTGATGAGATAACCACCTGCCAGTGACCTTGCAAGGAGGTCTAACCCCCCATGCCAAACTAGTGCAGATGGGCTTTAATAGAAGTATATGATGTGCAATATGCAATGTGATATTGTGATTATGATTGATATTGCCACATTTATTAATATCAACGGTGTCCATTTATGTTTTCTTTCAGAAGTTTGGTCGTCTGATGGGGCTGTGTAGAGACAGAATCAAGGGTACAATATGGGCTTTCACTGACACGTCAGTCTTCATGTATAAGATAGTCAGAGAAGCAAGGTAAATATAATGTTTGAAGGTTATAGTTCTGGTAATTGTAATGGTTCTGATGTAGATTCAAGTGATTTAACCTACTTGATGTTCAGGTCATAGACTGGCCTTTTAACTCTGTTATAAAAAGTGTTTGTTTTGATTTGGTCAGGATTTGCTTTGCCTGAATTGCTGTCATCCAAATTATTATCAAACATAAATTTAGACTTTAGAGCCTTGCTACAAGTGTGTCTCCCCTCTCAAAAAATTTTTTGATAGATAGGATAAAGATCATTTTAAGGAGATGGTAGAATAGCAACGAACATTAGTATACTAAACCTTTTTTACATGGACACATAACTTTCAGGGTGCAAATAAGACAACAAATACCATTTGATTTTTTTCGCACTATAGAAGTATTAAGTGAAAGTACAGTGCAACAGTGCAATGAATGAATATCACAGAAATGTTTACATTCGGCAACTGACAATTATGTATCCCTGGTCTGCATTTCACGAAACTGTCTGGGTACCAATTCATTGACAACCAATTGAAGCGTATTCATTTTGTTTAACACATGCTTCAATGTGATGTCGGTGAACTTGGACTAATGATGGTTCCGTGAAACGATGCCAAGCTCTCTTATATGAAATTCTGTTATTTACAGGGATGTTTGGAGGATCTACCTTGACAAGGGTGACTTTGATCGAGCTAAGGAGTTTGTCCGGGACAACCCTGCACACCTTGACCAGGTCATGAGCAGACAGGCAGAACACTTCTTTGAAAACAAAAAGTAACTATTAAAGTCGTTTAATGATGCATGGTTTGGATATAAATATTGCTTATGTTCATGTGTATTGATGAGCTTTAAAGGGAAAGTCCGCCCTTATATTAAGTTGATTTTAATAGAAGCAGAAAAATAAGAGGAACAGGTCGGTGAAAGCTTAAGCAGAACCCAATTAGGAAATAAGAAAGTTATGAGTTTTTAAAGTTGCAATTGATCAAACACAAATTGGCAACTCTGTCACAGTGTATCCAATTATTGTTTCACTGATGACAATTTTTAAAATTCATAACTTACTTTTATAATTTTAATCAGATATTGCTCAAACTTTCCCTGATTTGTTTCTCTTGTTTTTTTTTTTCTGCTTTTATTAGTGTACCAGCTAAATATCAGGGAGGACTTCCCTTTAAAATATTATTAACCGGTTGCCAACGAGAACAAGGTGGTTTCTGTAGTAACTCTATGAGAATGATAGAATCCAGTAGTCAGTTGGTTAAATTGAAAGAGGAAGAGGAGGGTGGTGAAGATGATGTTGATAGGGACGATAAAGGCAGTGAATCCGATCTAGTGCTTTACCATGATAGCTCCCAATGTATGCACTGTGAAAACTTATGAGATTTTCAATCTTTGTTATGAAAACTTATGGGTTTGTTCATTCTCTGTTGTAATAAACAGTAACTTTGCTGTGTTTACCAGCAAAATGAAGAGTCAGGCACACACATCGCATTTCATAAACGTAATTTCATCTGTCATACACTTCATGTATTTCAAAAGGTTTAGATCTGCTAATATATTATTTATCATGATAGCAATAGTTGCTGTGCACAATGACGATATCCCATTTAAAGTTTTCTCGGATGGGAATATTCCCTGAAGATCATTACTCATTATGAAAGGAAATTTCAATTACCCTCATGACGTTTCTGTTCCCCCACAAATAATATGTGTACATGTATGAAGTCTTCTGTACATGAATGTAGCTTTTCTCTCTGTGAACGGAGCATCGCAGCCAACTCTCTTGACATTGTCTGTCGATATTGAAGCAACTTCTTGTTGCCTTGGATTAATAAATCGGCTTAGTTCAAAGGTTATAGATCAAGTGTCAATAATTCAAAGAGATTGTGATTGTCTGGCATTGATTGATTGCTTATGTTACACAAGGTCTAAGGAAGCATGTATAATGTGCTGGTCAGTATGCTCAAGGAGAAAGTTGGTCTTTCTATACAGATGGCCATTAGAACAGGTTCGACTGTATGAGTAATGGCAGTAAGACCCTTGCTTGTCTTGGGTTGCCCCATTTCAAGGTCATCATAAGTGATTGAATCTTTAACAGTGCTTTTGGTTACAGCATGTTGTGATTTTTACTTCACAGGTATGACAAGAGTGCCATGTATTACGCCATGACGGAGAAGTCATTTGAAGAGATCTCCCTGAAGTTCATTGAAGCCAAGCAAACGGATGCTCTCAAGGTCTTCCTCATGAAGAAGCTTGGTGCTCTCAAGGCCGAGGTAGGTTTGAAAGCAGGCTTATTTCCATTCACTTACTCAAGAGACAAAGATAAAGAGAGAGAAAATACAAGAAGAAGAGAGAAGGACTACATCACCAATATTCCAATTGCACTCACTCATTCATTCATTGTTTACCAAATTTTTCAAGATACATTGCATTTCAGAATGACAGTAAGTATATGTATTTAGTGAATGGAGCCAACAAATAGTAAAAGCTAATCAAGCTTAAGATGGGCACCCTCAATCTCAGCGACTAGAAGTATATATTAGGAACGCAGATATTAAATCTTTAATGTAATCTTCTCTACTCTTATTTATCCCTAGGATAAGACCAGGTAATGATACCATTGTTGTGGGTAATATCACTCAATCTTAATCAGCTAGGAGCATTTAGAAGGAAGGCAGATTAACAGAAATTGTAACCGTATTTGTAACCCTCTTTTCTTTTTTTCCTGCCTAGGATAAGACTCAACTGATGACTGAGTGATAGAACTTAATCTCAATCAGCTAAGAGCAATCATAAACAAAGCCTATCAATAAATACTTAACCTCTCATGTCTTATTTCTCCTTAGGACAAGACCCAGCTGACCATGTTAGTGATGTGGCTTATTGAGCTCAATCTCAATCAGCTCGGAGCCGCTAGGGGCAAAGCTGATCAGCAGTCTAGGTTCAAGGAGCAGCAAGATGAATTCCAGAAGTTCCTTGCTACCACTAGGGTCATGGTATGTACATGCTCTGTGATTATTCAGTTTCTTTAAATGTAAGCTGAAAATGTTTATCAAAATATTATTCTGTCCCCGGCTGCAATATAGTTGCATAAAGTAAGCACATTGCTAAATTTTCCCTGAAATACTTTAGGGGGGTGTTTCACAAAGATCCTAAGTTGAACCTATCTTTGTTACAGTTGGACTTTACAATTAGGAAAAAGCCGTTAGTATCTATGAAAATATTTTGTAAAAGTTATTTTAAAAGGCATCAAATGTTGATTCAAATCATTCATATTTGCTATTATCAAGGAGATTTCATGTTCCTGATGTGGAATTTATAAAAAGTCTAAAGTAGTGGAATTTTCACTTTTGAATATATTTTATTTCAAGACTACAACTCTAAGTCTAACTTAGAGTTAGGTTCGACTTTGGTTCTTAACACCCCCTTGATTTCTGAAAAGTGGAATGTGGTCACTCAACTCTCTCTCTCAGTGGTGGAGATGCTCCAGGACTAGATTTTGTTTCTACCTCAGGAAGAACCTTTTACATATTCATGTATGTTATTTGCAGAATGAGGAGGTGAAGGGGAGGGTCACCACATCTTATTCTAGGAATGCACCATAATTGCCTATGGTGATTATATAACATTGATGAATATGGATATTATTTTTTAACTTGGTTTAATCCTCAATCTAATCTAAATGAACTGCATCTGCATATTGACAGGACTATGTATGAACTGGCCATTCCACCCACTTATTAAGAATGATAATATATACAGCATTAGAAATGTCTCAGGTCTTGTACACTATTCTGAACCACAGGAGGATATTGACAAGAGCTGTAACTTAATATTGACAAGAAAGTTAACAATATTTGGGACATAAAGTTAGTAAAAATGAATTCTTTGGTGGAGTAGAGCATGCAGGACACATGAACTGTATTAATAATCATGACCTATGGAATGCGATATACTTCATGATCAAGTTGTCCATTACAGTTATGCAATACTATTGATTCATGACAGGAATGCCTTAGCAGCAATGTAAACACAGTGTATGATCTGATAGCTAGCCATGGAGATGTGGAAAATATGGTCTACTTTGCAATGCTCATGCAAGGTAAAATACCTCTTTCTCTTTAATATTTACCATTGCCTTTAGGTAATCGCATCAATTAGAGTAATAGAAAGTATTTTGCTCAATCCTTGTAAAATAATAATAATAATATTGGTGGTTTCTCATGCCATCACTCAAATATATTTTATCCAGAAAGATTGTGATTTGATATAAAATTGGAATGTACAGCATAAGATTTCATGACGGAGACTTATCCTGTAAATATCAGAATAAAATTACTGTGTTTTTCTTCTTCAAATTTATTGATAAAATAACAACAACTAACCAATCCTTTTAAGAACTACCTATTTCTGTTCACAATTATGTTATCGTAATTGTGTGTCATAACGACGTTTATGGTATCCTTTCTCCAACTTCATTCTGTTAATGATCCTTGCAGCACTGAAGGTAGTTTTTATAAACCACTAATTCTATCATATCTAATCCTTTGTTTACTATAATGAATTGCTTAATTTTTGTTCTTTTAGTAGATATAAGATCATGGATTTTGATATGACAGAACATTATTTGTATTAAGAATAACGGTAAAGAACAAACTAACAATGATTGAAAACTTGGTCATGGAATCTTAGCTATATAAACATGTCTGTAATTTTAATGGCAATGTTATGGTTGAGGTTATGAACCATCGTGTAACATCAGAGAAGACTTTAATGGATATCTCCTAAGACATCATGTTGTCATATTGATATTTGATCTGTACACAGATTATGAGAGAGTGATCAGGCATCATATTCAGAATGAGGACTACACCGCGGTGCTAGGTGTTCTGAGGAAACCAACAAACAGCGCGGCTCTCTTCTACAAGTTCTCACCGGTACTGATGCAACACATCCCTCATGACCTGGTATCGGCATGGATCGAGCAAGGCAAGGCACTGGAGGCGAAGAAACTCATTCCATCCCTGGTGCAGTGCGACAGTGGACCTTCAGAGATGCAGGTAATGAATGGGTGTGTTCTATTGCTATGGTGATAAGATGAAGATGGAGATGAGGGTGGTTTTTAGGGTCTGGGTGGTGGTATTAAAAGGATGGTGAGAATGAAGGGTATAAAAGATTATTGGCGAAAGGTAATTGCACATTATAGGTAATGGTAATGAGATGAAGATAAACATGAGGAGGATGGTCGTGATGGTGATGATGATGATAGTGATGATGATGATGATGATGATGATGATGATGATGATGATAGTGATGATGATGATGATGATGAAGATGATGATGAGGATGATGATGATGATGATGATGATGATGATGATAGTGATGATGATGATGATGATGATAGGGATAGTGATGATGATGATGATAGTGATAGTGATGATGATGGTGATGATGATGATGATAAAGGTAATGATGATGATGAAAAAGATGATGATACTGATGATGATGAAGATGACGACGACAATGTCTACGATTATGATGATGATCGTGATAATGAAACGTGCAAGGACTAAAAATGGCTTTGTTTAGTGGTAGGAAGGAATTCCTTTAAATGCTGTGAGCGTCAAAATCGGCAGCCTAGCATAGCCGGGTAATGTTGGAGCGCCTTGAGGACCTTTGCAAGGTCAATATGTGCGCAATATAAGAAACCAATATTATTATTATTATTGTTTACAAGATTAAGGAATGATTAAAGACCATGTATTTGCTTTCAATGAAAACAGAGAGGCTTTTTGCAAGAGGGTGGCCAGGATGAGAATAAACATTATGAAGATTATGAAAGGCTGATTTATGGTAATCATTGTAAGACTATTTTAAACGTGAAGAGTGACTTAGTAATGATAATGATGTTTGAATGAATATTGAAAAGCACTATCTTTATAGGTAGCTGTGTACCCTCATCGAATATTGCTAATTACTATTCTTGTCCTTGTCTTTGATAGGTCCTGGAAGCCATCCGTTATCTTGAGAACTGTATCAAGAAGCTAGGAAACAAAGAACAAGCCATCCACAACTATCTCTTGTCTCTCTACTGTCAGCACCAGCCCTCCAACCTGATGGGGTACCTAGCAGCTCAAGGAGAGGTAGTTATCTGTTTGTACATTTCACAGACTTTCATGCAATAGAAACATGAACATCTAATACTTTCTAGGAGAGGTATTTTTCTGTTTGTTCATATCACAGAGACCATTATGCAACTGATACATGACCATCTAAAACTGTCAAGGAGAGGTATCCATCTGTTTGTACATATCACAGGCCATTATGCAATAGATACATGACCACCTAAANTTTAACAGCTTGAGGAGAAGACTCCTCACATATAATGATCATATATTATACACTATACCCAGAGGTGGTGTATCCAGACAATTGATTTAAAACACCAACTTGAAGAAGTTTGCAAGCAATATTTCACAAATCGTCTAAGACTCATGATGGTTAGTGCTATTTGATGAATATTTTTCTGTTAAATCCTCAGGCAAAAGAGAAGTCTTTATGGTTGTAAGTGTCTGACACCCAACCCCATCATACATGCTATAATACATAGAGTAGGATATAATTGTAATAGTTTGATATACCCAGGTAAAAATATATCAAGGGAAACAGGCATTAATTAGCTATAAAAGCACATTCTTTACCAATTATTGGATTATAAAAAAGTCTTGTCAAGTCTACCTTTTTGTCCATTGAACTAATACATGATGGTATTGCAAGTGACTTCAACAAAATTTTCCTCAACAAAATGGTTAAACTTGTAATTTATATAAAATATTTGATCTCCGTGCACAGTTGGTGTGATGATTAATGTTCTCCTTTTGATTTGATACATTCATTAATGTACTTTGTTGCTGCAGGTTGCAGATAATGTGAACTATGACGTGAAGTATGCCTTGAGACTATGTGCTGAACGTAAGCATTTCAAGGCCTGCGTTCACATCTACACTACAATGGGACTCTATGAGGAAGCTGTGGACCTAGCATTACAGGTAAATTATAATATTCAGTTCTTGTATAGCGGATATCACATTATAACGTCCTTATGCGATATCAAAGAGCTTTGGAAATCATTACTCTAGCTTTAGCTTTAGCAGACCTTATCAGTGCACAGTGTATTTCAAGGAATAATCCTACTAGGTACCCAATTACTTCACCTGGGCCGAGTGTGGCAAAGGACATTAGTGCCGCGGCAGGACTCAGACCACGGACCTTGTGATCCACAGTCCAGTGACATATTCACTCAACCACGACAACTCTATTAAAACAAATCAAGATCAAACAGGATGGTATATGGATTGATGAAACTGAGATGTTTGAAGATCGTGAATGATCATTGAAGATTGCACATATCCATGCAGATTGTTAGTGACCTATTTTGAAGCTGTGATTACAGAATATTCTGGCCCTCATGTGATCTTAACAAGTTGTTGTTGATTTCTTTGTCTCATGAATGCAAAGGACAGAAAGCTAGATTTAGTATGCATGATTGTTACTTTGTGATCACCAGAATGTGTCCATGCCATGTATTGTATCCTGTTTCTGTTCATTGTAAACTAAGTCTCAGTCGTATCTTACATGTCAGCAAAACAAATATGTTGGATGTACATTGAACTAATAAATACATTGAATGAATGAATGAAAGATTCTTTACAGGAGCGCTTGTAATTAAGTAGATAGCAACATGTAAAGCAATCTCTATGGAAAATTGCATATGAAATACAAGGATTTTGTTTGGAATAGTGATATACACAAATCAGTTTACAGGCTTTAGCCAAGCCTTATGCCTCATTATTTGTATGTTTGTTGAACTCCTTAGGTTGATGTCGACCTGGCTAAACAGAGCGCAGAGAAGCCAGAAGATGACGAGGCGCTGAGACGTAAACTATGGCTGCGCATCGCCAAGCATGTCGTATCTGAGAAGAATGACATCAAGAAAGCCATGGCAGTGCTGCATGAATGTCCTCTCCTAAAGATAGAGGATATCCTACCCTTCTTTCCAGACTTTGTGACCATTGACCATTTTAAGGTAAATTAAAGGATGTTGCAGGGATTAACATGGTGACAATCTCAAAACTTGTAAAAGGGCCAAAACCACTGTTTAAACAAATCATAGTTGAAAACTTTCCTAAAAGTAGTTTGGCAAACCATCAACTAGTATCAAAATCTTTTCTTTTTTTTTTTTAAATTTGAATTTAGCAGCTGGCAGTGTTTTCATCAAGCCATTTATTGTGTACAAAATGAAGGCTTCAATTTTCACTCACATTAAGGAAACCACAGGGTCTTTAAAATGAAATTTTGCATAAACTTGCATAAACTCATCTAGCTCTCTAACAGACTATGACCAGTTGACCTTTGCTTGTTGTTGCACTCTGTTTCTTGTGTACATTTTATTCCCATTATTATTGATTGATTATCATTTGTTATTCTGTAACTCCCCTGTAGGATGCCATCTGTAGTTCCCTAGCAGACTACAACCAACACATAGAAGCACTCAAAGCTGACATGGAAGATGCCTCAGAGAGCGCTAAGGCACTAAGATCTGACATCCAAGAGACTAGGAACAAGTCAGTAATGACCTCTATCATTTCAATTCATTTCATGATAATAATAATGATAATGATAATAATCCTCATCATCATAATCATAATAATAATAAGAAGAAGAATGATGATTATGGTGGTGATAATGATGCTTATGCTTATTTCATATACCTCTACACTTCACTTTAATTGAGTTCAGTCAAATCTAGTCCACAACTTTCAATTAGTTTCAATACAATACAATTAAACTTTGATCTTCTTTATTCAGTCTCTTTTAATTTATGATTGAAATTTTTCAAAGATTTGTTTTACCTATTTTTTTTTATATTTGGTTTAGCCAACATGATGGTGGATTTTTTTGAAAATCTCATGATAGAATTTTCAACTAATAGCTACTATTTACGAAAATGTTACATTACCCTGACTTTAAATCCTCACCGCACTAGTTTGTCCAGGAGGGATTACTTTAGACCACCCAGTGTGGTCACTGACAGGTGGTTATCTCATCAACTCAGCTCTCAATTAATATAAGAAAAAGAGGATCACGGGGGATCAATGTGCACCACTTAGGCATTGTTTGCTATATAGAGGGCAAGTAGCTATAAGTAATGCAGTGGGGCTTTAAGTTTGATTCATATCAATATCTTTCTTCTTCTCATCTCTTCTCCTAGATATGGTATTGTGAGTGGACAACAGAAATGTGCGTCCTGTAATTACCCTCTGCTGACCCGGTCATTCTATCTGTTCCCTTGTGAGCAAATGTTCCATTCAGACTGTCTGGTCACAGAGGTATGTATGTCCAATTAGTTCTTCAGTCAGTAGTGGTTTTTTGAGAGGTGTTAGTCGTCAAACCTGTATTCAAAGGCCACTTAAAGGGATCCGGTAACTGTGTCTCAGATTCTGAAACAAAATACTGGATTTAGCTCCTGATTATGATAATTATAAACCTTTAGGTCAGTCAGGAACCCCATGACTTTTACAAGCCGATCGCCTGTCTGATTATCAAGATATTTATGATTGGAATTACAAATTTTGACAACCGTTTGCCTGACGGTTTTCATAACACTACAGTCTACTTGGGGAAACAAGTATGGTAAAACTGGTCACTCAAAGATTTTTACTTTTTTGAGGCACTTCTTGATCATTTTGAAGTGCAATTTCTTTAGGGCTTCAATATTTCACCATATCACAGACACTGATAACACGTAGGGTCGTGTATCTCAGATTTAACATTGTTAAACGATCCCTTTAAGTATGAAAAAGTTTTATTTTGTGCACTGGTGGTCCTTTAGTATAGGTTACTTAAACTGAGAGAGACTGTCCATTTTGTTCTTCAGTCAGTAGTGGATTTAATGAGAGGCGTCCATTAAACCTGTATACAAAGGCCACTCAAGTATGGCAAAGTTAGCTATTTTTATGCACTGGTGGCGCTTAAATTGCATTATAAATAGAGAAGATGTCCATGAATTGAACGAAATGCTCTCTGTCTTCTTTCGTCAGGTCCACCCTCATCTGACACCAGCTAAGAACATACGCATCAGTGAGATCCAATCACAGCTCACGACCCTACATGGACAGCGCCCTCAGGGTTCATCCACGTCTACAGAGGGCGCCACCAAGAGGGAGGAAATAGACAGGTTACGGAATGAACTAGATGACATCGTAGCCGCAGAATGCGTGTACTGCGGAGAGATCATGATCAGGTGAGATAATGGAAGACAAAATTAATGATTTATATTCCTCAATTTAGAGGTGATTTTCAAATATGGTATAGCTTCCGTAATACAGTTAACAGCTCCATTATTCATACCCTTACCAGATTTTGTGATTATTTAAGTGTGTGAAAAATCAGTCCTGATTTATGTTTTTTGACAGCTTGACATATTAAACCTTAAATCAAAAAGTATTCAAAAAAGACCCTAATTCAACCAGTCCACCTTTCATTCATGAGTTACAAAAAACACAACAAAAAAAATCAAATTTACAAAGGGTATGAATCACTTAGTTGTTGACTGTATATACATTAGTTTATGTTTCATGTGAATCATCAATACTTCCAAGTTTATGCCATAATTTCCCAGGACTTTGCTAATTTCTTTCCTAATTTCGTTCTACTACTTTCAAGTATGTGCCTCCATAATGAAGACATGTTTCAATAGAATTCAATGCGTTGTTGTTATCGTTTCTCTCGTCCGCTGTAGGTCTATTGACAAGCCGTTCATAGACCACAACGAATACGAAGCTGTCATCAAGAGCTGGGAATGAATCACCATGGAAACCGATGAACAAGACTCTCCAAACTTTTCATAATTAGATTATAATGTTATTAGGGTAAAACAGAGCAATTTAGTTCTTTTTCATATGTATCTTAAATGTCAAATAGCTGCAAATTTTCATCTATTTTGTCATTTAGAAAAATATTAATGATAATGAAGGTGGATTTATTAAACACTTTTTCCTGTGGATAAAAAGGGCTGAATACTAGCCAGTATTTTACTAGCCCAGAATCTGGCCGATTTAATGTTGATCTCCACCACACCAACGCAATACAATCCCCCTATTTACGTGCTGACAGCCGATGATGGCATGATCCTTAAATTAGGACGCTAGGCCATAGGTCTGGTGAGGGTATGAGATCATTGATGAGGCCATCTTCGGTAGCTTGAATCAATTGTAGGAATATAAAGAACCGGCCAGATTCTGGACTAGTATTTTACCCCAACGTTTTTCCTTTCAGATACCTGTTCACATATTACCTGGGTTGAGAGTGGCAAATGTACATAAAATCCTTGCCAATGACGCTTATGCTGTGGCAGGGATTAAATCCTCATTTCATGTCATCCATAGTCAGGTGACTTGTGCTCTAGACCATGACACTTAGGTAGCCTATCTCTAGTTTCATACACTGAACTTGCACAGGTAGCCGTTGTAAGAATTTACATCCCAGGATGGTATCTACATATTTTCTACTTCGCAAAGGGTCTTAAGCTAATCTTGAGCTTTGGTATGGGCATCGAGAAAAACTTTCTTTAATTCACTCTGGATTGTTTACCCTGCAGTAGATCGAATGTTTGAACCAGTAAAACAAAAACAACCTCACAAAAACTTGCTGGAATTCATCTTCAATAAAAAGTGCAACTCTCATTTGCACTTAGGGACCAAAAGGGATCCGATAACTTTGTGTCAGATTCTGAAACAAAATTCTGGATTTAGCTCATGCTGCAATGATAATTATAAACCTTTAGGTCAGTCAGGAACCCCATGACTTTTACAAGCCGATTGCCCGTCTGATTATCAAGATATTTAAGATTGGAATTACAAATTTTGAAAACGGTTTTCCAAACGGTTTTCCTCATGCTACAGTCTATTGGGGAAAAAGAGTATGGTAAAACCGGTCACTCAAAGATTTTTACTATTTGAGGCACTTCTTGATCATTTTGAAGCATGCTTTTTTTAGGGCTCCAATATTACTTTATATCACGGACACTGATAAGACGTAGGGCCGTGCATCTCACATATAACATTGTTAAACAATGCCTTTAAGCCCATGGTGTCGGGCCTACTTAACCTTGATTTCCTTATAATTCTATGCTCATTACTAATTCCCTATACATATTCTACCAAAATCGTTTCATGTCATTTATTTGTAATCTTGAACATTCAGTGTAAGTTTTGTTAGATTCTATGAGAATTTTCTATCATTACCAGAACTCAAGCTTCTCCGTAATTTTGAACTTGGGGAGGATAAAAACTTCACAACTGAGTATTGCTAGTATGTTCTTTATACAGTAGGTTTGCGGTTGCACCATGTGTGAGAGAGAGGGAGGTTTGAGGATTGGAGGAGTGTAGTCCTGAAAAGGACTGTTTGTTATCTTTCTTAGCATATAGTTCTAAGGAGAACTAAAGCGCTTGGAGAGGATGAGTGGCTCGACGTTTCGAACAGGTTGACTATCCGTCGTCAGGAGTATCTTCTTATTTATCATTTAAAGTCAGATAAATCTGACAAAACTGTACATGACTTTTTACTGAAAACATTCCTTGAATGCTCGAGCATCTTATCAGATAACTTTAGCTTAACCTTTGACGCTTCTATTTTTGCTCTCTGTATCATCAAGAAACAGTGGTTTCCAAAGCCAGTAATTATTGTTAATAACAAATCTCCTACTTAAAAATCTATATGCTAGCAATCAAGGGATTCTGCAATATTGACATATGGATGCAATGGAGTTCTCTGTTTGATTGTGCTTGTCATCCTACAAGTGAACGGTAAAATGATACTCAGACATGATCAGGCTTTTTGATGTGACGTTTCAGTCATGTCGCTTCCGTTAAAAGTAGAAAATGTAAATATAAAAGTATAAGAATCATTATTATTTTGATAGTAACAATTCTCATAAAGTTCCATTTTCTTGGCAGACAAATATCCATGATACTCTGAGGTCATACAAGCTATACTGGCAATTTTTTTTTGTTTCAAGGTATTTTCTGTGTTTAATATTGAATGTTTGGTATGGTTGAAAAAAAGCATAAAAACCCATTCTGAAAAATGTAGTTTTGTTATACAATACCATGATAGAGAGAGAGAGAGATGAGCATTTGGAAGTTGGCATTGTGATCTTTTATTAAAAATATTGAACTTGCAAAAGTCCATGGCACAGGAAGATTTAATTTGTAATTTTGTTTTCATGGCGTAACAAGCATTTTAAATCTTTATCAAGATTAATTCACATTAGGCCACGACACCTTTCCATATCAATAATTTTTAATGAGATTTTCCTTGCACAATCATTCAAATACAAATGTGTAGAGAAGGTTGTCAAGAATTATATTTCCTGGTGTAACTGTGCTTCTTTGATGCAATTAACTATTATATTGGTTCTTTAATGGTCCTTAATTATTTCACTCATTACTTAAGTTCCAGCTTTCTACTACATTATCATAGTATGCTAAAAATCCCCTTTTAAAAGGTATTTCAACTAAAACTATTTGAAAATAATTCAACTTTGTAGATTAATAATCACATGTATATACAGATATAATTATGTTATTGAACCTTTTATACAATGTTATCACAATTGTGATTCCCATATCATGAAACTGTTGGGAGTTTGTATATAGTTTTCTTGCCATCGTGATATGTGAATGTATCAATGTAGATTAGAAAAAATATATTGATGGAAGAAATAAACAAGAACTATTAAGGAACGGTAATACTCGAGTTGTGATCATTTTCTTGTTCAAGTGTTTTAGAGGATAAGCCAAGACACACAAGGGGAGAAAATGTGCGATGAAAGGAGAGAGAGAGAGAGAGAGAGAGAGAGAGAAAGAAGGCAAAAGTGGAACTTTTGATTTTCATAAAAATAAATGCTGATGACTCACAGTATTATCTGATGAACAAGCTTCATGCTCCTTCAAAACAGAAGTTTATAACGATCAGCATTTAAAGAGGTCCAGTTATGGGAAGAGGTGAAAAATAACTTGTGGGCATTATCATTGTAATATGCAAGTGTGGAAGCACATCAGATAAAAAATGTGTCCTGAAAAGCATGGCTCTTCAAATGCCTCAATGTTCTTAATAAGGCATGTAACATCATAAAAATTGGGACGTATCTTTATGCAACATTTTTGTGTAGTCTCATATACATCTTCCTGTGTACAGTGATTGTAACTTTACCAAGAATGGACCAGATTTCTTATAATTTTGACGATTCCTGAACCTTGCAGTAAACACCAATACTTATATGCCAGATAATCAACCTTTTCTGATCGATTCCACGTTTCTTTCACAATGCAATCGCATGACCAAAACTAAATTTTTTCTTAAAGGTTAATATTATTTTTCAAATGCTACCTTTAAAAAAAAGATTTCTCACTCTTCCCATCTGCATGTCTTCATCTTTTATTCTATCTGCCTCTCTCCCTAAAAATATCAACTTGCCCCCTTCACTCACCCCTCTTTTTTTTTTGTCTGTCGGTCTGTCTGTCTCTCTCTATCTGTCTCTCTGTCTGTCTCTCTCTCTCTCTCACCCTCTCCCTCTCTTTTCCCTATCTTTACCCCTTTCAAACTGAATGCAGAATGCTCTATGTTGGTTCACTATTTTCCAATTTTCTCCTCTCATTTTTTTCAAGTTAGGATATAGTACAATGTTTTGTTAAATCTGTTAAATCATGGGCAAGTCACCTGTGAGTTCAGAAAATGCTGCTAAAAAAACAAAAATGTGTCATTTCAATTTTATTACTTATTTCTTATAAATTGTGAAGAAACATTACTATTTACAATTGGGATTTCAAAAAATGTTTTGAAATTGAAATGTTTTTCAAAATCAATTTTTCTGAGATAGATAACTTTATAATCATTTACAAAATTTCAATGAATATCAACAGTAATGCAGGTACCAAGTGCACAAATCAAATAGATGTCCTTTTCTTAAATCACAAAAAAACATTATTCGAAGAACCAGGGTGAATAATGAAAGACTATGTAACATAAAATATGAATTAGCTCAGCCCATATTTAGATTTGTTTTCCTTCTCTGTCTCTCTCTAACCCTTAAATCTCTTAGTATGGACAACAAAGGGTCACACCTTTCAGATCAGGGTCGAAAACACTTTACATTCCAACATTGAATAACAAAACATATAATTACTGCAGGCTACATCTAGACACTTTTTGGCGGTCTCTACCCCCTAAATTTTCTTTGAATGGACAAAAAAAGTTGCATGTCTCAGATTGGGGTAAAAAATCTATTTTTTTCATTTTTGAAATTTGCCATGGTAAGAGTGAGATTTCCTCTCTGCCATTTGTCATGTATTTGTTTTTCTACTAGAGCTCTTTAGAGCTTTTCAGAGCTTAATCACTGGTCCTGTGTATTTTGTAGCTTTGTTTCCTGTCGTTTGTTAGTTTTGCTGTCTGAAATTTTACTAGAGATTACAAGGCAAGTTTTAGAGAGACCAGTGCAGAGTCCTAGAGTTTCTGAATATAAAATGATTTCTTTAGATTGCTTTGCAAGTTCTAAACAAAAACAAAGAAACAAAATTCACAAATCAGAAAGACAGCGAGTTAAGAGGGATACAAACAAACTGTCTGTATAGAAATACACTATCAAGAGGATTTCTAGAAGATACGATTTCATATTTCTTTTAATAATGAAAAGGTAAAATAACACATTTTAATGTCTTAATTGTTAGATATCAATATGTTTGGGAACAAGGAAGACATGTAAAAAGTCTTTATACAATTATTATGTAGTAAAGTGAATAATGGGATGTGGAAACAAGTTCATGCTTCTAAAACTGATTAAATTTCAGTGGGATATGATTAGCAAGAAAGCAGCCAGTGTGCTCTTCAGAAAGCATGGAGAATAGTTGAAGCATATCAGATACAGAACTCTCTGGTGTTCTGGTGGCAGTCGGTCCACCCATGCTAGTTGAGACCCAGCCTGGGCACTGCGATAGGACCAGGATCTTGTCTGCTTTCAGTTCTAGGCTTAGATTTTTTGAGAACATGTTGAGAGCAGCCTATAACGAGAAACAACATGATGAGATGAATGAATGGTGGTTATTTTACCTGACTGCTAAGAAAGCATAAATGCTTGTAAGTAATAGCAACTGGACGGCCAACGGCTTTAGGTCCTCTTCGAGGCATCTTGTAACGAGGATTAATGCCTGACCAAAGGGGACAAAGCGCATCGCCTTGGTTTCGAACCCGGGTCACCGGATTACGAGACCAGTGCTCTATACCAACTGAGCTATCGCGCCTCCCCATAGATAGTGAACGATAGTGAAAGACGGAGAGTATGTGAGGAATAGAGAGCGAATGAGAGGGACTGAAAAATGATAGAGATAGGCAAGGTAGAAAGAAGGTGAGAGAGAGAGAGAGAGAGAGATAGAGGAAAAAGTAACAAAAGAGACATGACAGATATCAAGGGTATAAATGGTAATGGAAAGATAACGTCAAGAAATTGTTTTCAGACAGAAAATATAAAGGACTACATCAAACCTTCAAGGGATTACTTCCAATATAATCTGTTTTATCTGTTTCTATAATTGAACGGGAAAAATCCCTAATGTGAGTCCAGGTTTTGAAAGTAGGCCTACACAGCCATTGAATTTGTGAGCCTTTGGCCAGGCATGTTGTTTTTGGACATCCAAGAACTGCAAATGATCTGAAACTACCACAGACATGCTCACATAATGATGTCTGTTCCATGGAATTTAATACTACGGTAAGCATTTGTAATAGAGTATTCAGGTCTATGAAGACCTACACTGATGGTATTTATAAAAACGTACTTATAAAAGATGACAAATGACATCAACTATTAATTATGACATGTACAACAAAAAAGTATTACATATTTTTCAGCATCATGTGTGCTTTTACTTCATCCTAGGTTTTTAGTTTGAACTGTCTTCAAACCGACCCTCTCCCTTTCAGAAACTGCAACAACAAAAAATTAACAATAGCTGCCAAACTGTTTGTTTCAGCATTGTATTTCACTTCAAGTTCAAGAACAAATTAATATTTTGTTTGATTATAACAGTAATGTCATCCTCACCTTGCTCTCCCTGTAGCCAGCATGCCCACCGCTATCGTTTGCAGCTATACTACCAAACCCAGTGGAGATGTTGATAACAGCTCCTCTGTCCATACCAAAACTTTCCACTTGGCTGTTAAGCGCTCCTCGTCTCAGAAGTGGTAGGAAAGCCTGAAGACATTAGGTAAGAGGTGGTCAAGTATAAACAGTTTTAGTTAAACCCTCAACTACAGTACTACTAATACAGTGAAACCTGTCTATAAAGACCACCCAAGGGAGACAAGAAAAGTGGACCTTATAGGCAGGTGGTCTTTTTAGACAGGTGCCTATAGTACATGTTTCAATAAGAAACCATTTTCGAAGGTAACAAAAAATGTTGTCTTTGTAGACAGGTGGTCACTAAAGCAGGTTTGACTGTACTACTACATAATAATAATAATCATAATAATAGTCATAAACATTAATAATAAAAATGATAATAATAATGATTAAGGTAATAAAAAAAATAAGAACAAGAACAAGACGAATGAATTTATGACCTTCTGTTCTTGTATAGTGCAAATAACATCTTTATGAGCCTTCAACAGACTTTGGATATCATTACCCTAGCTCTAGCATTGGCAAGCATGGTGCTCAGTGCATTCACAGAATAAATCCTCCCCTGCAGGTACCCACTTACTAAACCTGGGTCAAGTGTGGCAAACGTAGACTAATGTCCTGCCAATTAAAGGACATTGAAGTGTAATTATTGCAATAATCATGCTTGACATATAGTGAAGCTCAAATTATTTGTAACTTTATTACTTGATACATACTTATCAGTAAGTGAGACTTGCACGGTAGCATCCATGCATCGTTGTGCCTCTGTTGTTATCTATGTGACATATCACCACAAGGTGGCGCTATTAACTTTAGACTATATAATGAGATATACATATTCTTACAACTATGATCGCTATATCATTACCTGTGTGAGGCGCATTGGACCAATGACATTGATGTCTAAGATGTTAGTGAGGAGGTCCCTACCGACTGTCTCACAGCTCTCTGTAGAGTAGATGCCAGCATTGTTGATTAGAACGTTAAGCCCAGCCTCTCCGACGAGATTGGATACAGTCTCGACTGCCGGCCCATAAGTCGATTCATTTTGCACATCTGTATGGAGAATAGAAATCAAATCAGGCTCCGCTCACTACTACTTGTGACGACAGAGAAAATTGATCATGGTGACAGAACAGGATAAATCCTGATGACAACAAAATGAGACTGAATGCAGTATTATGATATAATTGATATATCTTTTATCTCTCCCTTTCATTTTCTTTTCTTTTCCTGTTCCTTTTTTTTGTCTACTTTATGTCAATTTGGGTGTAAACACCAAAAATAAAGCAAAAAATTGACTTGTGTCAAGTGTTTAAATTCATTTTCTTTTAATTATCAACTTTATTCTTTCTTTTCCTATCATTATCATAGGGAATTTTCATTTGTGAGACACAAGGTTTGAGTAGGAAAAATAGAAGAAGAGGCTACAACTATTTTTTTTCAGCTAAAGAAGTCCGTTTGCACCATTCATGTAACTGCAGAAGCACGTTATATGTTAATGATCGTATCCGAACACCTACCCCCTGGATAACCACCAACAGTCAACTACACCCTAGGACAACTACCCCCCGGACAACTACCCCCTACGACAACCATCATCTAGGACAACTACCCCCCAGACAACTATCATAGGGGGTAGTTGTCTGGGGTTAGTTGTCGGGGTGTAGATGTCATAGGGGGTAATTGACTGGGGGCGGTTATCCAGGGGTAGTTGTTCTAGGGGCCCG
>BEXV01001318.1:9954-27662 GCA_003118195.1 Hemicentrotus pulcherrimus
ATGAGGAGAGAAAAACGGAGAAAAGGTGAGGTAGTGAACACATTTTTTTTGGGGGGGGGGTCCTCGAAAATTTTAAGATTTGCACCCCCCCCCCTTGAGCGCCAGGGTGGGGGGGGGGGCCAACCCCCCCAAAAGGTAAAAATTGATTTTACATGATTTTTTTTCTCAAGGGTTGGGGGGCCAGGCCCCCTCCCCCTTGGTCCGGCGCTGTATAGGCCAAGGCCCTGCGGTTCAGCAAGCCATGCTCCGAGATTTGGGTCGTTTTACCCCTAATTAGTGTTTTAGGCCGATAATACTATGAAAAGAGGTATGTACTCAACTTGGAAGAAGAAGAAGAAGTACAATCCACGTATAAGAGGCATTTTGAAAAATAAACACACAAATCCATCATATTTAAAGAGCTTCGAAGGTCTTTTTATAGGAAACTCTATAGCCCTGGAGGCTTCAAAAAACATTTAAACAAAATTCCATTAAATTCCAGGAAATTGGGTGTTCTTTTTCAGGAAACTCTTTTAAACAAGTGGAAGCGCTGACGGCTCTGTTTTTTGGTAATGTAACAGTTCTCTTCGGATCAGATATAAACCTAAATCAAGCCTCATTTTCTTCAGTATGCACGAGTAATGACTGTAAAATTAAACAGTAGATTGTCTGAAACGAGAGGTATCCTTCCTTTTTTCAAATCTCGATTGAGAAAAAAGAAATGTTCCTGTCCAATTAAGTTTTACATATATAATTGATATTTAAAACAAAACGAGATTCTTTGAATCAAGCGCAATTATAATGATGTTAGTAATGATTGATACTTATTAATATTCGAATCTGAAATTGCAACAATCGAAGAACATTCGTAATGATGACAAATTTTAGTGAGATGTAAACGAACAAGGACTAAAGGAATTCAAGGAATGTTACAGTTACATTATTGCGTCACATTAAACGACAGGAAGATAATTTTCATGTTCACGAAACAGGCATGTTTCTAATTATTTTAGATAATCTACGACCAAGGACGGTTGTACTCTCTTTAAGTACATCCCTTGATATGACGCTGTAGATATGTTTGGAATGTCCCTTATAGTTATGCAGGGAATTCCATCCGGGCTTATCCACTAGGGTCTTATCACGTGACGTCTTGAGTGGGGGACTCCCAACCATACAGAATCCGATGATCACACAGCAACATGAAAAGTCTTGATTTACTTGTGTTTTCACAACTTAACCATAATACCACCAAGTAGAAATAATACGATAAGCCTACGTGTATACCATTGCGTCTAAATTATTTACAGATGTTATGAAAACACAGTCATTCTATAATACATTTTTTTTTATCTACTAATGTCTACTATGATACTATGGCGAAATACATCATCTTTGATTACGTCAGTCATTAAATATAAAACTACTTTCTAAAAAGCGTTTGGACCATAAATTACAAAGGGGAAAATACATATTTGTTCAGTTACACACACTGCCGCGCATGCACGATCGAAAAGGTATTATGAGTAGACCACAATTTTCTGGGGATAATAATGTTTCCAGAGAACGATCTTTAGAGAGCAAGCCTATTGTCAGAGTAAATATCGTAGAACATTCTTTTTTCTTTAAGACGCACACTCTCTCTAACTCTTTATTTCCTATTCTTCAATAACACACTAATGGTTTTCCATTGAAAAGAGGTAAGGACGTGATTTAAAATAAAATAATACATAAAAGACACAGAATGATGTTGAGTTTTTTAAAAGAATTTGAACGTAGATTCTTGTGCTGCTTTATACCCGTAACATCTATTCTCGTTTTCATCTTGATCATTAAGCCTCCTCATCATGGTTTTCGAGAAGATGGTTCAAATGGAAATACAATCTACGATTTAGATGCACGGTTCGCTTTCTCAAAATCAAGTCAGTCATTCGGTTGCCTGTATAAATGACGAAGTTTGTAAAGAATAATGATTCAATAATATAGGTCATTTTCACCATAAAACAATGTTTTTTTAAACAAACTTTAAAAGCTTCTATCACCTTTCTCCTCTTCGTATGAGGGTGATTTTAGTAATAATTAAATGAATTACATTTTGAGCAGCTTTCAAAGCAGAAAGGGTTATTTTGGCGAGATATAATTGGGAATTTCAGTCATTATAATGTGATGTATTAGTACTTAAATTTCTCCCAAAATAAATATTTCAGAATCAATGAATTATTGTCATGCAAATGTATGGAATGATAATAGATTATTCGTTGCTGAATTAAGTATAACTTTCTGCTCGCTCGAACAAATTCAATTAAAAAGTTAAAAATAATCTGATAGTGATACTATAGAGACTTGGACATTACGTGCTCTTTTTTTGAAAGGCAGTTGGATGTAAATGAGATAGTTCAACAAACTGTTGTAATTTCACCCAACAAACAAGAATCAGTACATTACAATTTCTTTAATATATTTGTTTTCTCGTAGGCGAGACAAAAAACAAAAACACAGACAAGATATGAAATAAGGTTGTATGTCCCCTAAATGAATACAATCTTAAAACATCGGGATACTGTTTCTACGAACCGCTTAAAGGCTTCGTTTTGAAATAAAAACACAAATCCTAATTTCTTTGCTGTAATTATCTTTTATTTCATGAAAATTCATGCATTCAAAAAATATTAGAAAATATTGAGAGATGGTATCAATACGCTTTCCATTAACACATTCAACCAGATTCTTGGGTGCCATTTTTACGATTTAAAGAAAAAAATAATGCGAGGCAAAGCGAATAATGGATGAATCACCGGAATTAATTGGTATGCGCGCGTGAATGAAAATAAACAATATAGGCTCGTGCTCGGATTTCGTAGGTAAACGTGTNTTTGTTTTCTCGTAGGCGAGACAAAAAACAAAAACACAGACAAGATATGAAATAAGGTTGTATGTCCCCTAAATGAATACAATCTTAAAACATCGGGATACTGTTTCTACGAACCGCTTAAAGGCTTCGTTTTGAAATAAAAACACAAATCCTAATTTCTTTGCTGTAATTATCTTTTATTTCATGAAAATTCATGCATTCAAAAAATATTAGAAAATATTGAGAGATGGTATCAATACGCTTTCCATTAACACAATCAACTGCTTAGATACTTGGTTGCTATTTCGACGATTTAAAGAAAAAATAATGCGAGGCAAAGCGAATAATGGATGAATCACCAGAATTAATTGGTATGCGCGCGTGAATGAAAATAAACAATATAGGCTCGTGCTCGGATTCCGTAGGTAAACGTGTTTTTTTTAAACAAAATGCTAGAATCCTTTGAAAGTCTAAAGTGACACTTTCACCACACGCTGGAAATGGGTTGACGTGTTTATGACGATTGATTGTAAATGTTAATCGATATTAAAAATGAATGTGTCAAAATAACTTTTTGTGTGAACCAGTTGCTGTGGACCAGCTGAGAGATATAATTGATAACTGAAACATATGTATACAAACATGTTTGTTTCTCTCTCTCTCTCTCTCTGTCTATCTCTTTCTCTCTCTCGCGCTCTCTCTCTCTCTCTCTCTCTCTCTATCTCTCTCTCATTGTGGTGTGTGTGTCTCCCTCTCTTATCTGACCGTCCAGAATGACGTATTCGTTGAACATAAAGAGAGAGAGAGAGAGAGAGAGATAGATAGAAAGGGAGAAAACTAAAGAAGTGATACATAATATGAAACCATAGACACAAAGTAAGAAATATCTTACTTTCGTTTCGTGTCAGAGGTCCTTTGTGTATATTGTCAAAAGTAGTATCCATTTCACGAAACTCGGCTATACTGTCTTGTTGTATAAGAGAATACTGGAGAGAATGGCACATGACTTTGTGACGAAGTATAATTGAATATCGAAGCAGAGTTTTATAATCGTATTATAGAATTCGGTCAAGTACGTTAGTTTGTCACGTGATGCAGTTACACAATTGTAATATTAAATCAGAATATAATGTTGTTATTGTTACACCATTCCTGTCTCATACAATTAGACGGGCATGACGACGGGGAGAGTGTTTATTCAAGGTTGTTGTGTAGGATAGGAGGAAAGTAAGAAAAGGGATAGAATCTGGATATGATCGGAATTTGAAATAGATTCAACGCTTTAATTAGGAAGGTAACAAAATTACAAGTATAATTTGAGAAGTATAACTTAGTACTTACATGTAGTTCATTATTTTTATTTTCTTTCTTGATCTCTTAGTGTGGTCTCGTGGGCTGATGAATTAGGAAGGCGATTATACAACCTAAGCAGAACATACAGTGGAAGCGATGTTGTTCACGAGGTAAGTTTTATACCATTAAAAATAGGTCTTTTAACATTTCCTAACTACAATTAAACTCATGCATTTCTCCCCATGACATAAAGGATATTTTTTTATGAGACAACAGATGCAACAAAATAATGTCTAAATAAAGTCTCTGATTCAAATCTATCAATACCATGACACTTTACTGACATCCAAGTAACATTAAAATACATAACTGCAATCAACACTGTATATTTATATCAGTTGACTTGCATAGAGAAGTTATACTTATCCACAATTAAAAAAGGGTCACCTTTTTCTTTTTCGGCTACTTCCTACATTGTTTATTTGATTTCATGTTATTTTCTTTTTGATTGTCACAGGAAATATTGTTAATTGAATTGAAATTGAATTTAAAAGTTTGTACATAGAAATCGCCAAGAATAATATCACGATTATTATCATAACTCTGGCCAATCCTATATAAAGGGCTTTAAAGTTGGTGAATAGGCGTTGATTCAATCACCCTGTGTGTAACCCATTGCTTTCCACCCCTTTGATTCACATGGCTATTTTCCGCTTCGTAGAACACACCGTCGTTTGGGAAATTACTTTCTTGCGACAGGTTGCGCCATACACGCTAGAAAGAAGACTCGAAGAATATACCCTAGAATTATGCATGCATCGGCTTTTCACTTTAGTCTGCACGAGTACAGCCCTTTAACAAACCTCTCTACCTTTTCTTAAACGGGTGATAATTTAAGGGAATGGGAGGGGGGTGGTCGAATATTTAAAAACGTCTCTTCTTGTATTGTGAAAGAGGGATGTAATGACTTTTGAAAAGGTGTTGGACAAGCTTATGAACATTGCTTCATTTTACTTTTTCAAAAATCGTTGCGATCGTACTTCTAAAGGGTTTAAAGTTATTTGATAAATCTACAATCCATGAGAGAGTAAAATAAAACGCCTTTTATCTAGCACACGTATCAATGGTGGATCTAGGTTTCTCTGGCCTAGGAGGGTTGGAGCGAAAAGAAACTGTGACAAGCATTGATAACACGTCCATAAAGATCAAGCCGTTCACTTGACTCTCAATCGTAAGGTTTAGGGTTCGAATTTCAAGTGGGAATTGGGAGTCTTTCACGGCAAGACATTAGTCCACATTTGCCAATCTGGTTACCTGGCAATTACTAGGGTAATAATAATTGTAGGACCCTGAAAAAGAACAGTACCTAATGTACTTAAGGTATAATGTCAGATTGGGATTTGCCGGCTGTGCATAATCCTTTGCCCCTTGAACCGACATTGCGCATGGAGTAAGCATATCCATTCGTGTGTGTGATTAAAAATACCCACCAGCACATACAAAATCACATTTACAGGAGGGACAACATTATAGACGAATCGTGATTTCTATATATTTTTTTTAATGTAAAAGTGAAATTTTTTCACCGCGATACTTAAAGGCATCGTTTAACAATGTTAAATCTGAAATGCATGGACCTACGTGTTATCAGTGTCTGTGATAATATGGTGTATTATTAAAGCCCTAACAAAATTGCGCTTCAAAATGATCATGAAGTGCCCCAAAAAAGTAAAAATCTTTAAGCTAAATCCAGTATTTTGTCAATATCTGAAACAATGTTACCGAGTCATTTTAAGTATACAAGTACCAGGATGTTGACGAACCAGTAGGACGCTATATTTTAATGAAATAAAGACCGTTGCGTAGCCGACCAGAATGAATGTAACTTTATCTCACAATCTGCCCGAATGAATATTGCATCTTCTTCTGCTCGCGGGTTAATATTATAAGAGGATAATTGGGCTATGCTTCGAGAACCATTTAAAATGTGAATATGCCATTAAGGGAAATTCCCTCATGTAATCTGTAGAGCAACGAATATTAACGAGGTATTGACCAATCCCTTTTATGATAAGTTTGATGGCCCAAAAGAACCTTTTCTCAGAACGCGATCATAGTTGCAAACAACAGCTTGAGGAGTAGATAAGTCTTTAAAACACAATAAAATGACTTTAACAAGATTGGGATATTTTAGAGTTGTAATGGGGTAGCTGCTACGGTGGGTTGTATAAAATGTATATAGCTTACTAATAAATTTAAACTGGTTATCAATTTGAATGAGAACAATTTTGTTAAGGGTGGCAAGGGCAATCTTATAGGTTTAGTAACATTGCACCCATATCTCGCATGGTGATTTTCACATTGACAACCAATAATGGTTAACGTGATTATCATAAACGCTGTCTGAGAAAGTAAAATAGTATTACTTTTTCATGATTGAGTATGACATACACACAGGAGTATGAATCATCATATCATGTATGCATCGTACGTCCATACAATCTACAAGGCAAAATAGATGATCCAATTTGAATTCAGACTATCGACGAAAAGCATCAAATCATATTGAGTATAAATATCAAGTCTACATCTAAAGAAGATGTTAACCTATTCATGTACTATACATCAGCTTCACCGACGCGATCCAATATCCAGAAAATCGAACAAACATTTTTATATTTTATTCCATTAAATTTGTTACATTCACACTTTGAGAACAAATATTAAAAGTAACACATAAAATTGACGGATAGAAGACGCTGGTTTGAAGTGCAGTTATATAAATAAAGACTCTTTATCAGTAAATCGACAGGGAGAACCGGTAGAATATAATTTATTATCCATAGGACGTTCTCGAAATTCCGATGAACTAATCTGTATCAAAGTTATTCATACACCACGTAAGACGAGAAGTGTGCAAATTTATTAATATTGTTCTATGAATCTGGTCTCTGTATTTATATCAAATGTAATTTCATACATAATCTTTTGAATATCATGTAAAAATAATATTATGTATCTCTTTTTGCTTCTCGTTCCAAAATAATAAAAGTAAACAAGTAAAAATATTAACCTCATATTCGTGTAATTTATCGCTTGATTGATGACGCATGGTAGAGACAAGGATCTAGCCATCATCCTTACAGTCATGACAGAAATGGGGTGGCATCATAAAGCTTTGCTTTCGCAGAGAAACAAAAAATAGATTATGGAGTATGATATAACGTAATGATCATCAGAGATCCATGCCCTATTCAAAATCACCAATCAATATGATTAATTCCATCCGGTATAATAAATCATCTCGAATCTGTATATGACAATGAATATGTCAACTTGTAAATCTTTGGACGTACAAGGTAATAATTGGTTGTTTTTATTTTCAGTATAAAGATAAATAACCGTTATAAACATACATTATACATACATATTATGTATAGGAACACATATACAAATCAATTATTGAAAATAAGACAACGACCGAGCTGTTCTATTCAGAGCCATTCGTATGATAACTCTGTTATTAACATGGTCCAGAAAGTATGCGAAATAACTTCATCATGACCATTATCATCATAATATACTCCACATTACCAATATACTTATTGTCTATTGAAACGAGATTTGTTGCGTATGAAGTGATCACGTGCAATGTAAAGAACTTACATGAATGGGCATCGCCTAGGTACACCTGCTGCTGCAAGCTGAATATGATAGTAGACCAACTAATGACGTAAGCAGGATCACCATTTACGTAATAACCCCTTACTAAATATATCTTATTATGACAGAAAGAAAATAACTGTCTAAAGCGTGATTGGCAACTGAATGTCGCCATATAGGTGGACCGGTGTAGATTCGTATAGTGGTATGTTTGCAGATACGTTTAGACTGACATTTTTGGGTAATCTATCATTTAGGTTTGCGCATGGAGAGTGAAAAGACTCAGGGCTTGAACATAATCTCTGGTCATGGGTTCTTTTACCTGTTACATTACTTTAATTAACAGCCTTATTCACCACGCCTATAGCAAACTGATTGACCAATAAGTTGTTCAAAAACATAATTAGGTTGATTGATGTTCTTTTGTTTCCGTCTACATCATCCGAAATATATAATTTTTTAAGATGGTCACATAAAATCATACATAGAAAAAAGGGGGGCGTCATGAGCAAAGTTTGAACCGATGTCCTCGTCAAATGTAAATCATGTTCATATAATATTAAAACAATATTTGTTACATTTCAATGATATTCTCTACATACAGTTTCAGATTATGGGATAGATTTTCCATTCAAAACATGATATTGCCATACTGAATTTAAAGGGATGGTTGAGTTCTGTTTTCAAATAGCAAATGCCTTCAAAGTGCATGGTTATTGCTCTTATTCGTAGAGGCATTATTTCATTTTTTTCAACGGTTTTTTCTTCAAATTTTTCAAAATATATAATAATATTTGCGGTGGTACACAAGTATTACAAATCGTTGCATTTCAGCCGTCTCTGAACCGATTTTGACCGACAAAGATGATTTTGTCATTTAAATATTTTTGTCTTTCAATTTTGACACTCAGTTTTTCATTATCTCACAAAAAATATTTTGTTTAGCGCCCTCTGCAACAGAACTCAACTTTCCCTTTAAACCGGGGTTATTATAGCTACAATATTATGCAAGCAACAGACATTGATATTGGTCGAGTAATAAGAGTGAGATAGCTAGGTGGTATGCAGTAAGTATGAACTGATCAAGCATTTTGTGAATATCACCAGTTATGCAGTATTCTCTGCTCGGTCACATAACTTTTACAACCAAAGGTCGACACTCGGAATAATAGAAAATCACTTTCTGAGTATTGCATTTACAACACAAGCTTTCTTCATGCTTAAAAAGTGAAATTTCTCATTTACTATCAATGATTAAATTTTAGATTTCCTTTCATGCCTAATATTTTGTCGCCTTTCTTAGCTCCATAAATCTTAAATTTACAATTAATGTTAAAAAATAGATATTATTCTTAAGAAAATAAAGTCAGATACGTATACCTTGCAGTATAAATAACGACGTAACTATAAGTTTCCAGTATTTTCAATGCAGATCTCTTAGACAACCAAGAAGTTATTTGCTGGTATCTCCTTGAGATAACCATGACAGTTTATGTTATTTGTTTTGCAGGCATGCTCAACTGAGGTTGTCTGGTTGATAAAAGGCATCGACCTTTTGAGTACTTTTTAGAATGTCACCTGTCTTGTTTCGTGATTTTTTCTCTCTCTTTACCTCTTCAAACGGACTTTATTGTTCCATTTCAAAATACATATAGTCAATTTACAAAACAAGTTAAATGAAACATATGAATTATAAAACAAGAACAACATAATTTGTTAAAATGATCATTATAACGTTTCTAATACTTTCTTAACTTCTTCTTTATCGAAGTATCTTTTATTTTCTTTGTGTTTCAAATAACATTTTAATGATAAAATAAAATGATTTATTAACCTCTTTGGATTGGTTGGTACTTCCCCAAAGTTTCGCTTTACGTAGTCTTTGTATATTACCAGTTGAACATAATTCATCAAAAAATTAAGTAAAGTAAATTTTCTGTTATCTATTTCATATCCAATCAAAAACATTTCATATCAATTTCAATTTCTATTTTAAAGATGAAATATATAATCCTTGAGATAATTTTCCAGAAAACTCTTAAATTCTTGCAACGAAATATAAAATTTTCAATAGTTTCTTTTTCTGAAAGTTTCTTAAAGTGCTTGTCTTTAGAGGGCAATATCCTATCCAAACAAATGTTTCTGGTAGGCCTAAAATATTTTGCCAGAGATGGAAACCAATTTTCTCCGTTTTCCTCTTTAGGATTAAATTATAGTAACTTTCACTTTAGTACATTCAACGTTTTTAACATCTAAAGGTGTATCAATGTACACTATTTCATTGAGATTTGAAGCCCTGTTTAAACGTAAATTTTGTGACCAATATTTGTTAATGCTTTTTTAAATTTTGACATTTTGAATTAAAAAAAAACAGATTTTTTACATCAAAATGGTTATTGAATAGGATCTAACAATGTACCTTGATTTATAACATGTTTGATTTGACACATTCCTTCTTTTATCCACTACGCTTAATACAGAGGGTTATTATCAATTAAAATATTACTATTATTCATTGGGAATATTTTTTACTTCAAATTTATTTACATATCGAATTTCTGACCGTGTGCAAAGCAAATCAATATAAAACATGGGTAAGTTTCTTTCTTTTTACATATATCATTTTCATAATATGATGTTACTACACAATAGATCACGAGGCATGTTTTTTTGTCTTCATTTTTTCTAGCTTAAATGGCGCGTATCATTCAGTTGTGAATATTGACGCCAGAATCTATTCGCACTAACGAAACAAAACAACAACAAAAGGAAGATAAATAATAAACAATTCTATGCCGCATTATTTTTGCGTAAATTGTGGATACTTTCGCTAGGTTTTCAGCACAAACCGTTGGCCGTTTTAGTCTGTCTCCCATGCGGGATGATTTTTGAGTGCTATCAGTCAGATTGAGTTTGTAATAAGTCCGCGAAGTAACACGAAGTCAGAGCGAAATTTAAATTACCTTGTCCAGATTTATGCAATTATAGCACAATAGATAATTAAACAAAATATAATACTCCAGAACTCGTGCTATATTGTATGATATTAAGGCGAAAGTGGACGAAATAAAAAAAAATGAAAATAACGTCTAATTCGCGAAGCTATGATTTTTTTTCCAACTCTCCATTATTTTGATGTGTAATAATCTCGGCAAAGTTATCTTCATCCATACTACTTTTTACAGTATATTCCTAATTTGATTTGATTCTACCGAATGCGTATCTAAACTAAATGAGCGTGACATGCTACATCCTGTAACGAGTTAAAATCTTTTCTCTCTCTCTCTCTCTCTCTCTCTCTCTATCTTGCTTCTGTCTCAGTTATATACATGTACCACTGTTCTTCACACGTATAATGACGCACCAGAAGGGTTGAGATGGGAAAGTGAATCAGTGTGATAGAATTACAAATTCAAATTCCTGGAGGATACTTGCGTTTTACGGAAAGAAATCCTTTCAGGCGGTGCAGAAGTCCCAACATGAACTCCCTCCAAGCCTCTTTGTTGTCAACTTATCCTTACGATGACGCTGAAATTATAGTGAGAGTGATGATTATACACCCAGAGCACTGATTACCCGGCCGTAATTTTTTTTGTTCACCATATCTCTCTTCTTTTTTTCTTCCTCATTCACTCTCTCTCTCTCTCTCACACACACAATCTCTGTTCTCTCACTCCTTTTCTCTCTCCATTTTCTCCACCTCTTTCTTAATCCCTCTTACTCTCTCCTTCTCCCCCTCTTTCCCCATCGCTCTCTCTTTCTCCCCCTCTTACCCATCTCTCTCTCTCTCTCTTTATCTCAGTTCCCCTCTCTATCTCTTTCTACATCTTCTTTATCTGTCTGTCCGTTTCTCTCACAGATGCACACATACCAACACACACCCTTTCCACCCTCTCTCGCTTAGTATTTACATATAGCGATTTGTTCTGTCCTATTATGTATAATCTCATCACTTCTCACTTTTGAACCCCAATTTGTTTCGCCTCCGTTGCCCGCTGATTGATAATATGATAACGTGACTGACTGATGGTTTAATCCAATAAAAGAAACGATTGGTGTTGTAAATCGAATACACACGTGTAGAGTGTGTATTCAAAAAACAACTCTCTCCTTATATCGCATGAGAAGTGAGAAATTAATCGTGTACAGGGCCATTTTTTAATATTCAGGGGAGTATCCAGAATAGTAAAAATATGGGGCGGTCTGTACAATTTATGACCCACTGGCCAAATTCCACTGGCCAAATTTTCTTTATGAACATTTTATTGTTATATTGCGAATCAAACTGATATATTTTGAGAGAGCATAATTATGTTGGAATACTTCAACTGATCTGCTATTTCGAATCTCCCGAGTGTGAGCATTTCAGACCGAAATCCCTGCACGAGCAACGGTTTTCACTCCCAACTTAGTTTTGAACGTAGAAAGAACAAGTCATTCAGATATTTCATTTCATTCTGAATTATTTACTTCAAAATTATAATTCAATTTGTAATGTCTGGTGATGGGGAATAGTACAGAGATAGAGAGAGAGAGAGAGATTTATGAATCGTAGCCCAAGCTATTCAGCCGTTTCTCTTCACTGATCATTAATCCCGTTGTCACTTATCTACAGTGTTTTGTCTTGTAGAGTTACTTAAACCTTGTTAGTAATGATATTGTCTGCATAGATTCTTTTTAATGTAAATGAGTCGGCAAATCTAATTATCCTGTATACTATCGAGAATGGCATTATCTAAAGATAAGTAGCTAAAATTACCTCATTAATCTTTCCAGCCCATCAACCAGCAGTGATGTCGACTTTCAATAAATGAATAAGAAAAAAAAAAAAAAAACCGAATGTAATGATGGATCTCAACACCAGGTCTGAAAATATTTAATCTCGCACTGAATGGATTTTGAAGGATAATTTGCATCTTTATTAAGGATACAGTAAGGGAGTTTACAGATACAATCTGCGCATGGGCAGATAAAGGTCATTTATACCAAAAAGGTAAAAACCACAGTGAGAGATGAATACTGGATATGCGCTCATGAAAGTTATGTAACATTATTCATTTATGCACCATCGGTACATTCTAAGATACGCCAGGTGGAAGTATTCTTTTCAAGAGGGCAAACAAAAGGTATTCATGAAGCACATCTAGGACTTTGGCAGTTATTATTCTAATATGCTCAAATTGGAACTTCTTCATGTGTAAAAGATCTGTGGATATTTAAGGTCATTTGTATCATGTGCCATCAGTAAACTCCCTTATTCTATGCTGACAGGAATAGGTAAAATAATTTTAAAGCTCTCCACGCCGTCTTTTACTATATTCACAATTGTATTTCCTCTACAAAATAAACGATGATTATAACTTGGACGGGTTTTTTTTTCTTCAAGCGAATGCCATATACTCGCGATGATTTTGATATTGTAGCATTAGTCAGAGGTATATAAAATGGCTGTATATGATTAAGAAGACATACACTGATTGTTTCAGATCTTGCCTGGTATGAAGCTTTACTTATTTTGGAATTATGTGGCTTACCATCATCTCGTTATTATACATTATATGATCATCCAGCTTCATTACCAAACCCATTTTGGTGAAACGTAATACCTCTACATTTCTTTTAAAGTATGTTGCAGATGTTGCATGATTAGTTTTGAAAGCCAAGACTGATTAAATCGAATAACTTTGTGAGAAAAAAAACCCCCATATACCTCATATTATTTCAAATTTGCATTTCATGAAGAAAACAACTGGAATATACAGCTCACATCCTTATACCTAATGAGAACATCCCCCAAAATGTCAGAAAAGGAGGCAAAGTGCGACAATTAATGACAACGTCATGATTTTATGATTTGATATCTTGAACAGAAATCTCAACGGTATAGACTACCTTTTTTTCTTAGCTTCAGGCACTTAAAATGATTGAAAACCTTGCTAGGGATACAACATGTCAATACGTATTATTATTTTTTCTTTTAATCGCTGTATTCCATTTTGTAACACGTGATACAAGGTAATTCATTTCTTTTTGTCAATTTCGTTTGGTGAGATGAAATTTCATTACCAGGTGACAGATGGAGAAGGAATTTCTATGAGCACATGATATCACTGTTAGGTCCATGATATCACTGTTTATTTTTTTTTCAACTTTCAGGGCCTCCTTTTCCAACAGGTATAAGCCTGATTGATCACTTCGGAGTCAACGTAACATCATCCTTGTGTTGTTTTATTGATTGGTCTGTTAAGAACCTGACTCTATACAGCCATCTGGCCATGCTAACAAACGGGGTTAAGATCAATATCGCAATCTGCACACTAAACATGCAAACAATACACTTGAAATACAGTTTCGTCCTTGCTTTAGGAGGCGGCCAATTTGAAATCGATAGTTAAAGCCGGGACACAACTGGATCCATCAAAATTACATTAATCGTTGTTTTTATTACATTACTGTATTTTCTGAAAGAAAGGAGACATCTTTTCATTGCATACAAGTAAACATGCATCACCTCACTTGCAAAAGTATATACTCCAGATGACATGACCGATCATAATGCTATTCCTGGTATACCACAGCACTTCATAACCAATGTAACAACACAGCTTATTGTGTAGTACTACTCTTTGTTCAGCGCCAAACCACAAAATTAAACCTACCTCTTAGCAACAGACGCAAATGCAAACAAATTGTATGTGTGTATCATCTATGTAAAATCGCTAATTCCAAATATCTATTACCTGTTTATACACAAGGTTTCATATAACTCTAATATCACAAATGTTAATAGAATAATTGTTTTGAACTGTTACCCGAGGTTCTTGCCTCTTTGTAAATATTAAGTTATATAATTCGTTATCTTTTGGTTTAGTGTAAAATACCAAAGCTTTCTATTTAATCACAGAACATATTTTAGCCTAGATGTAGAATAGCTTGTAGCTCAAGTATGTATTCAATAGTTATTCATTTTTATTCATTGAATTCTCATTCATTGTTGTGATACTTTTTTGTGTTAGTGGTACCCGATACGATTAGCATTCGATGCTATTTTCTGGCCCCATTTATCTTTCCAATGTTAAACATTCACATTTAATTGTTATATTGATCTAATTTTTTGTTTGGATAATAAAATTCAGACTTCAATTCACCTCACTAACAGCTTAAGGATATTTATACCAATGCAAGGTACCAGCATACACGTGTCGCCTTAGAGTGGGCGCCAGCGCGCCACTTGTATAAATATTGCAGGAGTACAATGTACTAAGTTCTACACCTGTTTCCCATTACGTATAGTTTAAGTGTGCACGTGCGTATAGGGTTTAATGCCCTGGGACCTCCACTTATCCTTCTTCAAGATAATACTACCTTGTCCGAATTCTCAATAACATCATGCTCCGATTTCAGGAACTATAGTTCCTGAAATCGGAGCATGATGTTCTTCATCCACATAATTAGCGAAGTTAAAACAGAAACGTTGCATGCATTCTCTTTCCACACTTTTGTTTCTTATGTTTCTTAATACCCCCAAATTTAAAATGCTCCGAGATTTTCATTAACTCCTTTGAGAGAAATTTCACCTAATATAAATCGGGGTTAGTTAAACAAAAAATGGCCTCGCACCCACTATTGTGTGATTAGGTACTCGGTGGAGATACATTTAACGATGAAGCAAATTAAATAGGTATAATAATGTAACCTGCTGTGGTAGTTAATGATGGGGCCAATTTTCGTAGTTCTTAAGGGACAATTTTATAGGGAGTAATTATCAGGAAACTCGTGGGCCTCCATTGTGCATTGACGCTGAGTGATTGAATGGTACGCATGGCA
This sequence comes from Hemicentrotus pulcherrimus, assembly GCA_003118195.1. Taxonomy (NCBI): domain Eukaryota; kingdom Metazoa; phylum Echinodermata; class Echinoidea; order Camarodonta; family Strongylocentrotidae; genus Hemicentrotus; species Hemicentrotus pulcherrimus. The sequence continues at coordinate 25,568 of BEXV01001318.1, forward strand.
GGAAAGTAGACTGATTAGAACGCGTGTCACATTAACAGCTAACCCGCATCTTCCTAAGACGCAAGGGGTAATCGGTCAAGTCGAGCCCCATACCTCACCTGTAAAGAGACTCCAGAGAGGCTGTTCGTTATTATCTCCATAATCAGTATAACACATAGTGTAATTAGAAATAGAGATAGGATGGATAGCCTATTTCAGAAGTATGAACAAAATACAGCTGTTTCCCATCGGGTATTTGATTAAGCTATGGTCACAAAAGAGAGCAGCGACCGACCGATCAGTAGCCTGCTCGGTCGCTGCTGAAATTAGGCATCGCCCAGCAATTAGGTCGGTGTCCGGGAGGCGACCGCCCAGGCACCGAGCGTATTTTGGGCGGCGAGTGAAAAATGAGCAGGCGCCGCCCAAATTTTGACTCCGTGCTAAAATTCCAGCGGCGACCGAGCGATGCCCTAAAATCAAGCGATGCCTGGGCGGCCGCCGCTCGGTGGCCGGTCAGCCGCCGGGCAGAATTGGTTAAAAACTCGCCGCTCGGCCGCCGAGCAGGCTACTTTTGGGTAATGTGACCATAGCATAAGGCACAATATTACATATAACATGACTTGTACAAAATACATCTGTACAAAGAAAAGAGTTGAGAGCTTGTAAGGTAAAACAACGGTATAAGGGGGTGCATCTTGGAGTAATTATACAATCTGATTTAAAATAGAATTTACATGTTAATGATTTAGTCAAAAGGTGCAATAGAAAACTGTACATGTTGAGGAAACTTAAGAAATTCAATTTACCTTTTAAGGATTTAGTGACAATATACGTAGGTTATATACGACCAATTTTAGAATATTGTGCTCCAGCGTTCCATAGCAGTCTTACAGTTGAACAAAATAATAATCTTGAAAAAATACAACGTAGAGTATGTAAGATTATTTTAGGACCTAGTTACATGACCTATTCCAATGCATGTCAAGTATGCAATTTACCAACTCTTGAGGAGAGGAGACTAGCACTTTGTAGAAAATTCGCAAAATCCCTTTTAAATCACTCTATTTGTCAGACCTGGTTACCTAAGAAAAAATACAACACTAATATTACTCTTCGCCGTATTCCCATTTATCAACAATTTCAATTTAAAAAAAAAAGATTTAAAAATAGCCCACTGTCATTTCTAGTTGACGTACTCAATAAAAGTTGAAGAAAAAAAAAGAAGAAAAAAAAATGTTTTATTTAGTACTTTTATCGTTATTGCAGGTATACTAAAGTGCTTGTCTCCTCCCCACAGCAGGCTGTTTAAAATGTACCTTTTTAATCTTTTTACCATGCTTGTATTGACTTTTATAGGACATTTGTAAGCAATTACAGCTGTATTTCTGGAAACTTGTGCAATGTGTTTATGGTTTTTAGTTACAGAATCTAAGTCTTATTTTTGATATTGCTAGTTTTTTTAATATGTATATACCGGTATTTAAAAGTGTTAACTATTGTGCCGAACATGTAAACATGAATATTCCAGCCAAGGCTGTCCTTCAAGTAAAATTGTATTTGTATGAACCATGTTTCTGCTATAATAAAAACCATTTTTGAAATGAAATGAAAAAAAATCTTGGCATGGTATTCATTTAGATGGGGCCTAGTGCCCTTTCTTTTATGAGCTCTAAATTCCAGACAGAAAAACGAAATAATAATGATCCAACTTTGTGTCCTCATTCTTGTTACAATCATCTCCAAATAAAATATGATCAATGATGATTTTCATTTCCATAGACACACTTTAGATATGATTCAGCTTATGTTAAAGCTCATAGGTGAACAAAACCTTGAAGGAAATTTAAAAGATGATGATCTTTTCCTAATTAGATTAATGAGGCATTTCTTATCCGAAGTATTTCTCCACATCATTCCACTGTTGTTGTATTTTATCGAACAAAAACGGATTTAATTGGCTATTAAAGCCCATAGGTGAACAAAACCTTGAAGGAAATTTAAAAGATGATGATCTTTTCCTAATTAGATTAATGAGGCATTTCTTATCCGAAGTATTTCTCCACATCATTCCACTGTTGTTGTATTTTATCGAACAAAAACGGATTTAATTGGCTAT
>BEXV01001318.1:30372-55905 GCA_003118195.1 Hemicentrotus pulcherrimus
GGGGGGGGGGGGGGGGGGGGTGGGTTAATGGACATATTAACAATTTATGATAGCTTTATTGAAAGTGAGATGAATGTCATGATTAGTTAGGTTGGTTAATGCAATTGCGAAAAATTAAATAGATGTTCCAGAAATTGATTAATAATCAGTAAGTTTTGGCCTTTTTCAGACTACATCTACATAACCTATTGTCCTTAATGTTTCCTTCAGTGAGAAGTTAACTCATCTTTGCGATGTAAAAATTTGAGTAAAAGATATATATATATATATTATATAGGCGTGAAGAAAATGGTCTAGGAACGTGAGACGTAGCTCACACATACATATATATAATATATTTATAGTGTTATATATAGTTATATAGTATTATACATACATATGCATTTATATGCATATATATATATATATCTTGAGAATGGGAGGTTTTGGTGTGCCAATGTAACCTTTACTAAGCCTGGAGGATCCCAGCTAATATAATCTATAGCTGCGAACAGATTCCGAAAATTGAAGGACAGAGGATCAGATACCGCAAAGTACATTTGACGACCATGTCTAATGACGGTAATTGTTTTTGCATTACGCTTAGTCGATTGGCCAGAAACCGAAAAGAATTAGCGCGACACTTAGGCAGACATACACCGTGCCATTAAAATATAGCACATTAAAAAAAATTAGCCTCGTGGACCACACTTCTGGGGAGGTATTTGTGGAAAAGGAATGTAGGTTTAAAAGGTGAAAACGGTTGTTGTCACAGTCAATCTCAAGATTGCTTTCTGATGACATCAAGCTTGTGTGATTATCATTGTTAAAAGGCAACATGAATAATTGACCAAGCTTTTTTTAGGTCTGGTATAAGCATTATGATTGGTATTTTAAAGGCAATTTGATTTTACCACAAAAAGCCAAATATTAGCAATGGACATGAGATGGATAAGTAATTAATAAGTTTACGGTAAAGTGGATAAGTCTCCGGGTTCGAATCCATGTCGTAGCATTAAATGTGTTTCGACTAGACTAATCTACATTTGCCACACTACCACCAAGCGAGGTAAATGAGTACCCGGTAGGTATGAATTCCTTGAAATGCTTGAGCGATGTAATGGCAGCTGTGCTAAAGCAGGAGTAACACGAAGGGAGCGCCATGACTGGCATTGTGCTAGACATAAGCGCTACACAGGACTCCAATATTATTGTTATCATTATTATTAAGCATCCAGTGGGGATGACGTCTTCGCTTCTATGAAAGTCAGCGAATGGAGGATTAATGTTTGTTTGATTTTAAACCAAATATTCAAAAACATGTCTTGATACTCTGCTTATTTCAGCGATGGCCAGTTTACAAAGGTTGAATAAAGAACAACAAAGAAAAGTATTATGTTACACTTTAAGGATTGTATTGTTTATTCATAACACAATGAGACAAGACTGACAAGCTTTAAAATATAAACACAATTAATAAAACACTTCGATAAAAACGATCCAGTACAATTATTGCGTGCGCATGAAGTAACTATAGTGTGTTCCAAATCTTCTCATCCGTAATAATGATTTCATTCTATCAATAAAGTTTCATTCTAAAATGGCAGATTTAAAGATAAGTGTCAATAATAAATTTATTATAGATAAACACCTCTATTCTTAAGCACACAGTCGCAAATTGACCACTATAATATACACCACCGATTCTGGTGTCAGTTCACATGCTATTTCCCTGTTCATAGCTCAGTTTCTGAAGGATATTCCCCATGTAATCAGTGTAAAGGTAAGTGACCCTTTAAGTTGTTTACAGTATATGCATTGCGAAAGCATGTACCCTGAATGCACCAGTGTCCCCACTCAACCTTCTGGTATTTCATGTGCATGGTCGGTGTTGGTACAGCTGGTAAGAAGATACCAGAGGGGAGGGGGTACACCGAGCAGGATAAAGTCGTCTAGAGTTCATTATCGTCTGCTGAGTAGCAAGTCCCTTGAGGCTAACCTTCTCATTGAATATTGCAGGACCCGCCGTTTCGCTTCGCTGAAAATGAATTTATGGTCCCAAAGATGAGCAATAAACAAAAGCGAGTAACCCACGCGCAGGCGTCCATCACATCATAGACCATAGACATGCGTCACTAACGGCCTATTAGCCGACAGCCAACGACTAGCATACGTATCCTATGATCGATGTTGACACTCCATTTCACGTCTTTCAGACATTATTTTCAAAGATGACAGCAGACATACCAAATGTGCACAGCATTGACAATCATTACCATTCGCCGTTTATTGCCATACTTATGCTTTTCTATGAATAGGAAGAAAAAAATTGCAAAGCTTCAGAGCCCCATTTATTCCAAAAGGCTAACTGTAACGTCGTGAACTGTCAGGCGATTTGTAAATTTGATTGAAAACAAATTATTAATTGAGTATTTCGGGACGTGTATGCCTCTCTTCCAGACTGATTATTTTTTCTTTAAGTGACCCAGGCCTCTGGCACTCAGACAGTCGATCTTTGTGTTTCGTAGTGTTCTTTACGATCACAACATCTTGTCGAATAGATATTCAGTCTTCATACAAAGTCATGCAATATAGCTTTGCCAACCCCCGTCCCTATATACCTATCTGCCTTATAGAGAACATTAAGCGATTGATGTTATGCGATAAAGTGCATAAGTATGAGCCAACATGTTATTGGAAGCCTATACAGAACAATCAACTTTTTACTCCTCCCCCTCCCACACACAAACACACTCACACACATGTATCCTCTCTCCCACAATACCCGCCCACACACACATAATAACCTATCGCATGTGATAAAGACATTTACAGGTGATTGTGGCTAGACCCTAATAAAACCATCTGGTGTAATATTTACCAAAACAAAATCTAAGTTACCTTTCTTTAGTATTTATTGGCGTTATCTTTACGTATAAAAGAAGTTATCTATGCTTCTAAGGTTGATGATGAATAACACGTGTAATTGAAATTACATGTTTCTGGGGGCGGACTTTTCAATGCATAATTTAGAATATACTCGTAATCCATTTTGAGCTCTTGGCAACACATTCTACACGCCTAGTTAAACATACAAATACCCTGGGAATCACACACGGATTAAAGAGAATGTTGGGTGTTGGTAAAGGTGCAAAAAAGAATTGTGAGCATTAAAAGGAAATACACTTGAAATTTACCTACAATTTATATGAATTGTATACATGTAAGTAGATTAAAAGTAATCTAAAACTTAGAACCAAAATTGAAGTCGATGCCACAAGCCACATTTGTGTGTACATGTGTTTAGTATGTGCTCTAATTTTTAGATTTATTCGATTTTCATGAAAGCTGGGTCCATTTTGTAACAACTTCGATGTTTCCACACAAAAAACACCTTTCTTTGGTTAACACGATTAAACAAATAAATTTAAGCAAATTCAAAAACCTTGTCCTTCACATTTTGAAATGTGAGAGCATTACTTCGACAGACATAATCCCAATATTATTTCTATAGGCAGTGCAATGGCATGTATATTGCCCTCGAATTTATTTCTTGAAAGTCGGAATACAGCCAGTTTCTTCTTTGATACATTTTGCATAAGGAGTACTCAGTTTCTCTTAAATGTGCTGATCGCCGTGATCTGCGGTGGAGTGTATTTTCAATTGGTGCTCAATCTTATGGCATAAGATTGTGAACCCACATAAATGATTATGATAGCAGAAAATATACATGTATATATATTTAAAAAAAAATCATTAATCCGCAAATATTAATTGAAACACTAAATGTCGATTGAAAAACTTACGTAGCGACTTGAAGGAACCCTCACATAATGACTTACAATTATGTATATTGGTTGGACAAGATTCCAATGCACTTCATTTTTTTTTAATGAATCCATATGTCGTTTTACATACCTATCGTGAAAATGCAATGAGAAAACGAAGAGCGTTATTAAATTCGGTGAAAATGTTTCAATTGAAGATGAAAACCTTTCAATCTGTTAAAGTATTGGGACTGGAAATTATTGTGCAAAGCCATTTTTATTGTGCAAAACAATCCTTCTGTAAAATAAGTGCCTATTTTGTACAAAATTGCAAGCGACCGTGCCGAGAGGTTGAGAAAGCAACCAAAATGTAAATAATGCTGGGGCTGGCCATATAGGTCTGTTGCCTCTGATCACTAGATCCGGCAGAATGATACTATCTTGTGGAGATGTGGAAGTATTAATCGTAAACAATCATATATACATCCACAAAATAATCAGCTATGAACATCTTTATCTCATTGTTTTCTTCTCTTTTTCCTCTTCTTCTTTTTCTTCTTCTCCTCCTCCTCTCTTCTTTTGCCCTTACTTCCCTATCTCTCTCTCTCTTATTCTTCTCCTCCCTCTCTTTCTTTTTCTTCCTCCCCTTCTACCTTTTTTCATTTTTCCTTTTCTTCTCCTTATGTTTCTTTTGATTTTTCTTCTTCTCCTTTTTGTTGCTTTTGTTCTTCTCCTTCATCTCCTTCTCCTTCTTCTTCTTCCTTTTCTCCTTCTTATTCTTCTCTTTCATCTTCTTCTTCTTCCGCCTCCCTTCCTTCTACAGTTCTTTTTTCTTCCTCTTCTCCGATTCTGTTGTTTCTTCTTCTTCTCCCCACAACATATTTTCAAAGCATATCGATATAGGTTTGCTTTGAAAAGAAGTTGTACAAACTTTTTTTTTTTTTACAATTGAACTGTGGTTGTACAGATATTTAGGGCATCATAATGTTTGACAATATTATCTTACCTACCATTTAAACATTATTGTTACTAAAAACACTTTAAATCTGTCAAATCTATATAGTATAATACAAATTACATTGCATAAAATTGAATGATGATAAGGAGTTTTGATTCACACTGGCATCAATATGTCTACATCACTGGTTGAAGTCCGAGCTAGTTCTTTTATACCAAATGTTATTTAAAAAATACATTTCCTTTGTATGACTAATCAACACGCCCACACTCACCGCCAAAGAGTTATTGAATTATTCTCATCGGAGACCCTACTTAATTTAATATTTAAATTGTCATGTAGTACATAATTCATGATTATTCGAAATTCGAATCAAAATTTTGTTTTGCAATTATTACTGATAACGGTACAGTATAATCTTTCAAACGGCACAATTTATAACCCTTTTGATGTGACGAAAGCGCTATGTGCTGTAGCCTCAATAAAGTAATTTTGTTAAGTTTGTAGAGTGAATGGATACCGTCTAATATTGTTACATGGAGCACCTCCTTTTATTTCCCAAGGAAAACAAATTTATTAAATTAAGTAGGGTCTCCGATGAGAATAATTCAATAACTCTTTGACAGTGAGTGTGGGCGTGTTGATTAGTCATACAAAGGAAATGTATTTTTTAAATAACATTTGGTATAAAAGAACTAGCTCGGACTTCAACCAGTGAGCACGCAGCAGGTATGCTTTTAATCTTAATAGCAAACGTACTCCACTGGACATGCATGCATGTCGTGTTTTCACTATGTATGTACAATTAATTAATCTAATATATTTTCTGATGGTATGCCTGTGCGAAGGCGACTCAACACCTTTAACTTGTTGATAATTGCATGTATTGGTTCGGCTCACAATATTTGAGAGCAGCATTTGAATGCAAAGTCGACTTATTCTTAAAAATTGTTATCTTTAAAATATGATATGTATACCGAACTTTAATGGTTTACTGCGTGACTTTTAACTCAAAGAAAGCAGCATGTGAGCTTTAGGATAAACGCACACACCCACACGCGCACGCAGATATCTAATTACAAGTCTTGTATCAATGCAAAATAAACTAAGTCTCACGATCAAAATGAATCGTGTAAATATGATATAATGTATTTGATAAAGGTCAGCATGGTAAATTCACTACAAATTGCGTTCATTTTTTTTACTGGATAGGGTAATAGAATACAGGGTAATGTGATTTTCTCCGATTGACTCTAAATCTTTCGAAGAAGCGGAAAGACCATCGCAAAAGATTTGCATTTCTTAAGGAAATGTATGTGAGCTCCAAAGCGTCCACTTAGATTTTCGATTTTAGTTTAGAATGAAATGGTAATGGACTTGCATACAAAGTGGCTGTAGTATGCGACGTAATGGAAAGCGAGTGTGTTTTTGTTCTTGCTGTCATTGATGTCCCCTTGTGACGTTACTTCGACTAAAAGACTCTGGCTCGAATCACTTGACATGTCTTTTTGCCTGTCAGGTCACTCTTTTTCTAGTGATGTGAGCGGAAACAAAAGGTCAATTTTATAATTGAAGTACGATGCTGAGAATTAAACAGTAATTACGAAGAACTAGCCGTATATTAGGAGATTTCTTTGAGTAAAGAAAGTTCAAATGAATGTAATAAAAGGCCTGTTGACCACAAAATTTAATGCAATGGTTCACGAATCCCCCCATGAAGTCACGCACACATACATGCACGACAAAAATCAACAAATATATTTCTAATAATGTAATATGCACTTTGTAAAGCTATAAATTGAAGTAACATAATTACAGGCTTAATAAGTAATATTATTATTAGAAATAGTACTATTACTTATACCGCGGTTTTCGCATAAGGCCCAAAGTCCTTACAGTAAATATCTTATACAAAACAAGATGTATTTTACGGCCTTTCTGAAGGTGATTACTGATGGATACTGCATAATCCTAAGTGGTAGATATTCCAGTATTTTAAAGCACGTACAGTAAGTTTTCCTATCATCGGCTAATATGCGGGTAACTGAATAGGCTATGTGAGACGGTGAGGATCACTGGCTGACCTCAATGCCCCTGTAGGTGGTTATAAATTCAAACGGGTATCTAAATATTGTGGAGCTTGATTATTAAATATTTTGAAGACAAACAAGAATAATTATTATTTAGAAAATTAGGATGAATAAGGTTATACAATTATCTTTAATACTATTTCAAATTGTTGCCAATATTTTCTTGATTAATTGTTTTCTTTCGTCGTGCATTGGCAGATGATTTTCTTCTCCTTCCATTTCATGGAAATGGATGATTGCGTCACGATACAGTCATGTTGCGATGTCATTGGAAAATATACGTCAACCGTTTTACCACATCTGATATGAACCATATTGATGGGAGAAGTATTGTTTGTCGATCGGAAGACCTTTCTATTTTTATTGAAAGTACGTGATTGCCATGACAGCCTCTGTGCACACATGGAACTAAAGCGTATATTGCACTTTAGCATATCTGCATGGAATAACAGCTACATAGGCTATACAATGAGATGCAGTTTTCCGCCGTCTCGCTGTCTCTCTTTCTCTCTGTCAGTCGACGCCACTGTCTCCTTGTCATTCTGTATGTTCCTCTCCACACCTCTCTCTCTTTCTTTCTCTCTCTCTCTCTCTCTCTCTCTCTGAAACACACGCTACTCACATCCACCCTCTTTTCAACCCACTCATTCACAACCACATTATCCTGTTCGTTCTTTCCACCTTCTCTAAAAACCCAACCCCCTCAGTCTCTCTCTCCCCTCACTCTCTTTCTCTCTCTCTCTCTCTCTTTTGCCTTCTCTTTCTCTCACTCTTTCTGCATCCAACATTCAGCTTTGAAAAAACAGTTATTTTCTTTGGGTATTCATTAACAAAATAAAATAATCAGTGTTCACACTTTACAGGGTAAAGGCGAAATTTGCCAAAAGCATGAGGCTTGCGACGAGGTCCCCATAAATTACATTACTCTATAAACACATACATATTAAGCAAAACACAATCTTGAACATGCACTGCAGACTATGTTTAACATAAACTATACATTTCAAAGTAAAAGTTAATGGAGCGAGGGAAGACATGCTTTAGCAGACTCATGCAAATCAATTTAGGGTTTGGGATCAGCAAAACGAATATCTTAGGTTTAATATGTTTACTATGACTGGAATACGACATGTGAGAGGGTAAACCTCTATCTCCTATCATGTGCAAGCATAATGTCTCATACCTTATGCGCGTAATTTGGAGAAGCGAGTCTTACTCATCCGATATAAATCAAATAAAGCTTCTGGCTGGGCTGACATTTAACCTATTAACCCATATCTATCAGTGATTCCATCCGCAGTTGCTCTGGAATGCCAGTTTGCGTTTGTAATTACCCTTCTTCTATAACTGGATGTGTATACTATATTCTTGCTATCCTTGCCAAGATACGGTGATGAACCCTCAGGCGCCGCGATACCTCCGAAATATGTTTTTTGGGGGGAATGATTGATATGGTGCAACTAGCGCAAATTATTCTGGAGGTCCAGAAATCCTGGGCTGGAGGAATAAGGACGACATATTAAGATATCATCCACACTTTGGAAAGAACACTGTTAGAAACCATTTTATTAATGTGATGCAATCTAAGGCTGATGTGAACTTAATGTTGACATAAGCATCCCGATCAAAAAAACAAAAAATAGGATAAAAAATATTATCCTTATTTTTAGAATAATAAGCCCGTTTTTGACGAATTATAAAATCATACGGCCGTCGTGTCATGAGAGGTGCAAACGTTGGATTACATTAGCTTAATTAAGTAATTTCTTTCAAATCTAACAATCCGGCTGTTGCCCTACTGCAGATGTTAACCACTTTGATTAATTAGGGAACGCACTTTATTTAATTTTCCATCGCTGCGCTCAAATCAGAAACTGGCATTTTAGAAAGAAAGAGAGGGGGTTGTGGGGAGGGAGAGAGTAGGCGATAAAAAGAGTTAGAGAGAGAGAGAGAGAGAGAGAGGGGAGAGAGAGAGAGGGGAAGAGAGAGCGAGAGAGTGAGAGATAGAGGGGGGCTATGTTAGAGTTGAAAATTAGCATGTTAAATGCTGCTGAAGAAAATCTAAAGTCTGCCGCGAATGATCGATAAAAGACTGTGATTTTTTTTTAGTCCCAAACATTGTGAAAAATAAACAATATGTTGTATGTTCGGTCATCAAATGATTAAGAAGCTTTTTGCTAGTTTAAGTTTGTACAAACGAGGACTATGGAAAATGCTGTGCTTCCATGTTATGTACGAAAAGGAATCGGAGTTTTGAGAAATGAAATTCAATTCATAAACAAATATGCACTGTAACAGGATGTATCATCGAATCACTTGAGATAACCACTTGAAAAATTTAAGTTGGAACTCAGAATATTCAGAATATTTGCGTACCTCTATTTGTCTGTGTTTTTATTGTGACTATTAACTTTTAATATTTCTTTTCTTTCAGAGAATCGTTCAGTCGGCTGAGGAAGGTTTTCTGAATCATGCGTACGACAATGCAACAGAGGTGAGATTTGAAGGGGGAAAAAAGATAAAATAATATTTGTAAGTGTGTCGCATCTTAAAGGCAAATGTGAATCTATTACCTAAATTATGTTTGCTTTTGTGTGACAAATTATTTAAATCTGAATGACTTTTACTTTGACTTGATTATTTTTATCCCACAAAACTATTAAGGTATCCTATTTAATCATAGTTCTAATAGTACGCGTGGTTTACATTATTTTTTATTAAACACAACTTTAAAGTGATATTTAAGCCTAGCAATAAAAATCCCTCTAACTGTGATTTTTAATCATGCACAACTTTTCTCATATGAATGTCTTTAAAAAAAGTCAATCTAAATAAAGAGATGTTCTATTGGCAGAGTTTTCTTAGACCGCAGATCTTTTCCAAACGACTGCACATCTTTCAAAAGACACGTTCCCTCCGTCTAAACCGGAAAGAGGAGGTTTGAAAGAGGTTTCGCATTTCAGGGATGTCTCAAAGTAGCTTCTAGAATGACACTATATAGTAGAGTGTCAAGTTTGTGGCTTCTTTCACACTTTACTACGTAACATGATCCTCTGATGTATGTTTCCATACATGCCCTTTGGAAATACAATTTGCCGTGAAGTCTACATCAAGTATGCATAATGATCAAGAGGATTATGAGCGTAATGTCAAACCCGATTATTTTATCCTATTGTCTATTTTTAGCCTTGATATTTGCAGGTTTGCGATTGAGTTTTGCTGGAAAGAGAGTGACAACTTAAACAAAACCTATATAGCCAGCCCCTATCTTCTAATGTTTCTCTCTAAATAATGTATTATATATAATATTCTAGCCACATGCTTGTATAAACGCACCTTTCGAACATGTTTTAACTCGACAGATAAATAATAGCATCCCCGTGATCATAATCATACATATCTATTTAGGACATATTATATTGGAAGTTGAAGCATTTGGTATTTCCGATGATTATAAAGTATGTGTCACATGTTGTCTGATTTGTTAGTTTAGACATTCCATTGTCCATTGCTTTTTAAATCTGTCTTCAAATCAAACTTTTTATTCTTGAAGACGAGGCAGAAATTGCATGAAATACACATGTAAGTCAAGGAAACATCCATGTATTCCGATATTGTAGAAACCCCAACTAGCTTAAATTTGAGCAAATAAACAACACATATAAATATGGTAGTTTGGAATACGCCTCTCTACACAAATATTCATTAAGGTTTATGACGTTAATTGGCAAAATTAAGCTGTTAAATTGGCCATGCATAGGTCAATATACTCTACTTAGTCATCTTTCACAGAAATTTGTTCTAAGGAGTTAAAACTGCTAAAACAAGTTTAACTGATGTTACAACACTATAGCGTGTCCTTTTTTATCAAGTTTTTAATATTTAAACAATTAGATGTAAATTCAATGGTTAAAAGTATGGGCAAAGGATATGCACTAAGTACAGCTTTTCAGGTTTAAAGTGACATAACATAATAACATCGTATGATCTGTTTTCAATTTGTTCAGATGATCCTTATTTCCAGTTTTGTCTTTTTTTTTAATAGTTCACATACTACAATGCAATACTTGTGAATTCGAATGCTACAACATTCCCGGATTTGGAGAAAGATATACGGAAAGAACTGGACGTTACACCGGATACCCATTTCGACAACATCCCGATCAACACTACTATTGCAGCTATCCAAGTGCCAACTAATGTATACAATCAAGGTAAAAAAAATAAGTTTACAAGTCTCTTATATCTTTAAGATGGTATCAAATAGACCACTTTATTATTAAGAAAGCGAGTAAAAAAGACTTTTAGTATACTATTAGTCGAGCTGATTTTATATAGTTCATATTGGTCTGCCTTCTGCTTAGTCAGTTAAACCTGAACTTTCTTCGTTAAACCTGTTTTTAGGAGAAAAAATACTTAACTCAGCGTCAGGTTTTTATTTTTAGTAGAGTACGGGCCATGGATTTGGGGAATCGATGAATCAGGGAAGTATCTCAAAGTAATGAGTAGCACAAGTCCGCCAACTCTATACAAGCAAACGAAAAGGGGCTTCCAAAAAGGGGCTTCCGGGCACTTGTGGGGCTTGTGTACGCCTGATAAGTTGTAAAGAGAGACACGCGGTCCCTGTCCCCGTTGACCGTCAATAGCACTGCGATTAACTTTAAGGCGTTTTGAAGTCATAATATGCAGATCGTTAGGCCTGCTTTGGAATATTTAGCTATTTTATTTAGCTATCACTTCAGCAAGTTCAGCTTATCTGTAAGAATTATGTTTCATATTAATCATCTGTATTACTGGAAAAGACTTCCATTCTTTGCAGCTCAATAATTATGGCCAATTTCCTTCCTTTCTCATAGGTACTGAATTGCTGAATAGCATTGAAGCCACGGAGCTGTTAGACACTACCTATCGGGAAAACTACCAAAACGACCCGACTCTGACCTGGCAGTTCTTTGGCAGCAGAACGGGCTACTTCAGAGTGTACCCGGGTGAGTCGTAGATTTCATTATACTACAGTTGTCTCTTGGTAATATCATCATGATAACACCAAGTCATTTTAGTGCAAGCAAACGAAAGACACGATACGTGTAAAGGAGGATGAGAAATCGAGCATCAAGGAACAATTATTTCTGTCTTAGTAAGTTGTTGATACTTATCCGTCTTCGCATATGTAATCGTTCATTAATGTCATGAGAGTTAAAAGAAGCGCCACAACGGGAAAAGCGAGTGATGTATGGGAAATTAAGAAGAATAAAAACAAACGAAAATCTATTTTTGTAGGAAAGAGAGAGAGAGAGAGAGAGAGAGAGAGAGAAATTCATTTTTAGAGTGCTACATGTATATGTGAATTGAGTTTATGATAGATAAAGACAGAAGAGGAAGGAAGCTAGTAATACAAAGAAATAAACAAAAACATCTCTTTTTTAAATAATTTCAACATATTTGTGACAAACATCTCCTTTTCATAATGCTTATACCTACGTATTAAAACAGAAATAAAGAATGGTTATAAAAATCGTTGTCATGTCTACCCCTTTGGCTTGAGATTTATATCTCATCAGGGAAGCCCCATTTGCCGTCCTTTTGGGATTTCTTTTACTTGTTATCACTCTCATGATGTCTCGCTAACAGATGGGAAACATCGATCACAAGTAACGGTGTTTAATTCACATTTATTGGTGATGTACACACCCGACTCTGATGTTAAAGTGGTCGGTGAAGTAGGGAGTGCGCCTTTTCTGATTTAAATTTATTGATGCAGGGAGGTATACATTTGGATACATCGGACATGTTACTCGAAAATGTCATGCTTCTCTCTCTCTTTTTTCTCTTTCTCAATTTTTCTTTCTCGCAATAAAGTATACAAAATATATACATCATGAAGTAGAAGAAAACAAAACAAAGGGGAAAGGCCAAAACCAAATGTGTCGGGAAAATAAAAGAGGAAAAGAAAATTTAAATGTTTCACTCATGTTCCCTCCCTATGTGAATAAACGGGATATCTATGTTAATCTAAATTATTTTGATTCAGATCACAGCCCCATCCCCCAACAATATCGCCTCGTCGTAGAACTGTTGAAGAGGTGCATAAAATCGGGTGCAAAAGAAATCTTTATTCTGCTTTTGCTTTGTCTATCTCTAAGCTTAATAATATTGTTTGGAAAAAAGGGGGAAAGAACTAGAAAAATCAATTTCGTATACACTTGACATCGAGGTAATCATTTTACGACAACGCTCTACTGAAGTTATTCAGTGGCAAATGGCAAGGCTGTGAATTTCCAGCGGAGAAAATTATATTTTCACCTTCAAGTCGTTGCTGTTCTGATAAATATATTTGATCTGCACAGTAGAAACATTGACACAATAGATAAGTTTAAGTCCACCCTAAAATCATATTTCAATAGTTGTAAACAAGTAAAAGGAACGCAGTACCCTATTTAGGACATATTATATTGGACGTTGAAGCATTTGGTATTTCCGATCTCTTTAGATTTCTTTCTAAGCGCATAGGGACATAGGCTACTTTGTTATAGTGTAGTTCGCTTATAAAAATGGACTATTATTAGAGGCCAATGTTTGTTATTAGAGGAAATTTCTTTTCTCGCTCTTAATCAATCGTTTCATCGATGACAGAACGAACGACAAAAGTGTTTCTGAACCTTCCTCTTCTTCCACTATAAACAAGATTGAGAAAAATCATTGGGTTAATGTCTCTTTCTTTCTCAGTCAGGTAGGATATTATGATTCCAGTAATACCGCTGAATTACATGATTACTCTCCAAACATGTCAAATACCCTTTTGTTTGAAATATGACAAGAAATTAATATATATTTTTTTTGTTGATGCACCAATTTATGTGTGTAATACGATGTGACTGTCATCAAGGATATGAGTCAGTTCTTTTTGTTTTGATCATTCAAAAGCCTAACAGTAAAGATCAATACTATAGCATCCAGACAGTTCCTTTCACAGTGTAAGCGCGTGACAATTAAGACTATACTCATCTTTATCTTTTAAGTGTTGTATCTTGAGGAACATTATCTGATGTCTATCTCTGCTCCATCGTCTTCAGAAACTCACTTTCCTTAGCTACCTTGCACTACGCCCCTTCACATTTGCCGTACCTCTAAGTATAGATGCAAATAATACATGAAATATTGACCAAGACTTGCGGTGGAGCGGTATTCAATCAAATCCCTCGCGAATCTTGCGCTCTTAATATGACATACGATAGGCCCAAGATCTAATCGGTGGAGAGTGTATTTATCAATTATTTATGTGAAACGTTATGATTTATTTCGAGCTCGCAAGCGGAGTTTTGTTTTACATTGGGTGAAAAAGGTATTGATGGAATTTCTATAGAATTCGAATACACTTGAGAATTGTTTAGATTTCAACGCAAACATTTATGATCGAACGTTTTGCACCTCCGGTATTTACTACAGGTATAGGCATACACTCTCTCAATGAAAGCTTTTATTGTTGTGCCTATGAGCATACATTCGTATTTCTTTAGTGATATGTTCTTTCTTTTAACTCCGGATTGATTATTTGTGTACATTACTGAAGTAATTTCACGGGAAAATTCCAGTCGTTTAATTTCTTTTAAGAGAGTCAAAACTCCTCTGCATGATTTTGACAAACAGTTATTAACAGTACAAAATCAGAAGTTAGTCCCGCTGATAACTGAACTCTCGGTTTGCCATGTGCTTTATACATGGGCCACCTGGTTCCAGGAATCAGTGGGTTAAATACATAAACGATATGAATTGCAGTCATGACAGGAAAAATGAAAGGCACGTCACTTCCTACACTTAGATAAGAATTAAACTTGAACCAATTTTGGACAAGTGTGAGAATGGATAATATCAATTAAAAATATAACTTGGATAAGACAATACGTAATTTACATAATGATCTTTTATCAACTTGATGGTCTTTTTATAATGTTGCTTCTCTTCCTCATATAGGATATAAATGGATACCGCCTCAGGAGAATCTCGATCTATACGATTGTAGAGTGCGTGGATGGTAAGAACAGTTGCTGTTTTCAAATTCAAAAGCCATTTTTTATTATGCGAGTGAATAATTCAAATTTATGATTCCATCTGCTCCATGCAATAACCTTGGGGTTGACATAATGTCGTGGTCTATGGTTTGCAGGTATGAATCACCTTGGCAAATATGAATTCCCCCTTTTTTTTTTCTTCAATGGATTATTTATTGAAAAAAAAACAATGTGCCCGCATTAATCACAAAATTGCTTTAATAATAAAGCTCCCGATTTTTGTCTACTACATTGTTCAACTGACATTATAACTGAAAAATTAAAACAGTGTTTTAAGAAAACTCGACCACTTTCTTGAATTTTGTCATGACTTAATGAACTGATACACTATGCACGCTATGGTACAATTCCTTAGCTCCTGGTAAGTTCAACGAGTTGCGTTCACGTGTTTTTTTTCCTGCGGATGATAATGATAGAAAGTACAAATTCGAAGCTAGACTAGCTGTTGCACATGTACTTTACTTGAACCTGTTAGCAATTCTCTCAAGAAATGGAAATACTAGCCTCAGCGCCTTGCAGTGGCGTAAATACATTTCAAGGATGGGAGAGGCGTGATTGCAATCAGGCACCGAGATTTCTTGCGTGAACACACGCCACATACTCTAATGGACATGAATGTGAGATTTTTAAGGGGGAATGACTCATTCTATGTCGTTCTAAACCTATTTTTTTTTTGTATTTTAATGCCATTTTAAAGGCATTGTTTAAAGGTACTGTGTCCTTTTTGCAGCCAACCTCAAATGCTGTAGAACTTTGCAGGAATTATGAATATGTCATGTATGACCTATCTTTGAAATTTAAACGTTAGCAGTGTCCTCATATTCAAATTATGCAAGGAAACCCGTTTACTTGCTAGACTTCACTGTCAGACACTATTGAGTGTCTGACTGGCCTTTTTTAATTCTTTGGTAATAACATACATGAAAAGAGTTGTAAAGGGTACATGAGCATTTGTCTACATCAATAACCCACTTCTTGTGATGGCCAAGATTAAACCGATTGAATCTTTGTGCAGCATAAAATGTATGACTATTCTGTACAATTGTCTGAAAATCAAGAATATTACTTTTGGGCTCTATAGCCTTAAAGTCGATTTGACAACTAATAGTCATTATTTTCCCACTTGAAGACATTTTCAAGCCCCACCTTTTTTTGGGGAAGTTCTAAATTAGTATTATCTTTCAAATGCAGTTGGAATTTAACTTTTTCATTTTTTAGGCCTGCAAATGGGACATAGTACCTTTAACATGGTTAAATCTGAGATGCATGGCCCTTGGTGTTATCAGTGTCTGTGATGTGGTGTAATATTGAAGCCCTACTACAAATTAATCAAAATGATCATGAAGTGCCTCAAGTGACCGATTTTACCATACTCATTTTACTAACAGACTGTAGTATTACAAAAACCGTTAGGAAAACGGTTTTACAAAATTTCGATTTCCACTCATAAATATCTTGATAATCAGACAAGCGATCGGCTTGTAAAAGTCATGGTGTTCCTAACTGGCCTTTGGGTTTATGATTATCATTGCAGCGTGAGATAAATCCAGGATTTTGTTTCAGAATCTGAGACAAAGATACCCAATCCCCATAACGACACTTTGTCACTACCGTAACAGGCACTTATATCAGGGACCTACATGTATTACGAATGTTGCCAATTTGTTTAACAACTGATTGAATATTCAACTGATCCTTAATCATTTCTTTCAATTCAAGATGGGAAGGGGGTGGGGGTTTGTTTACCCCTATCCCCCGGGATTTCGCCCATGCATGGCGCCTTGAGACATGACACAACTTAGGCGATAGGGCATCAGGAATATGACGGTGAAGGTTGTGCATTTCACAGTTGTCTCCCCGGAGGCACTTGATCTGATTAGCTTTGTAGTTCATCTGATACAGTAGTGGGTCAGGGATGATTTAAAAGAAGCAAAACTACTTTGATATTTGCCGTCCTGTGGTGACAATGTATTCACTTGATTTTCAGTCAAACCATATTCTGTGTGAAACCAAAATTATTCCTGGCTTTGTTGCAGTATTTTTATGTTTTTTTTTATTTTTCGCCGTTTGTTTTGCTATAAGAAATCATGTAATTTTTTGTTTTAATGTTTGACACCGAGTGTGAGGTCTACGAGTTTTGTTTAACCTGATAACTTATTTAACAGTTTCTTCTGGTGATTCATTTTAGTTCAGGCATCATGTATTAAAAAATGCTATGAAATGCACTATTATTCTGCAGGAATCATAAACATCTGGATTGATTATGCAGAGCTTGAAAGAAGGGCGATTAAGAGCGAAATAAAATAAAGCAGGATTTATCGATCCATGTGTTGCTTCTGGAAAGTTCTTTCCATTATTCGGTACAATCTGTAATAATTTCGAAGCCTAGGTGGTGATTGCCAGCCATTAGGTAAATCTCGGGGGCTTACCGATTCCAAATTTAAAAACAAAACTTAACTTCTTTTCTTCCCGATACTCACAATTTCTGTTTGAGCGAGAGCAAGGACAAAGCTAATGGATGAAATATTCAAAGTTCTCAATCCCTTCTGAAAAAGTAAAAAGAAAGAGGAAAGGCAGGAGGGGTGACATTTTATGCTCACACATTAGTTATACTTGACAGGTTAAAAGGCTTCTTATAGTCATTTTCCTTCTCGATTTTTAAGCTGTTGTAGTATTAATTTACTTCTCGTTTGCATACAATCGAATGACTGTCAGCACATTACAAAACACAGGAGTTTATTCTTCGGGAAGCAGCCCAACCTAGCCTTAGTAGTAATGATGTATTTTGATTTCATGAAGAGTATAAGCCAGACCATAATTTCTGCCGAAGTGCCTTGATTCTTTATATTATTCTGAGCCTGATAGAACCATCACTTTTCTATTATAGTGAAAAGAAATGAAATTGGGGTGGGGGCACATTCTATGTTTTCATAAAAGAGTATAATGCAGGCTGTTATTTCTGCCTAATAGCGCCATCACTTTTCTGTCAAATTGAAAGAAAAGGAAGAGAATAAGTTATAAAGTATTTCGCAATCCAGAAGAGAAATATTGGCATTTAAAAGCAATTTAGCCCGAGCTAGAACGATATTCTGATTTAATATGAATCTATTCCTATTTTTTCTATTTTGGGGCTATTTTTTGAACACAATCATTGTACATTATCATAATACAGGATTTGATTTGTGACTGCGATCCTTTTGAGAATTGATTTTAAAGGATTGAAATAAAACGGTTCATAAAATGCACCCATTTATTTCTGTCTTGTTCTCTCTCTCTCTCTCGCGCTCAATATTTGTTTTCCTGCCCCTCTCCCTTCCTTCATCCAATTTGTGTTTCTTAATCTCTCTCTCTCTCTCTCTCTCTCTCTCTCTCTCTCTTTCTCTCTCCCTCTCTATTAACACCACAAGGTATGTTGAAGGGGCGACATCCCCTAAAGACGTGGTGATTTTGGTCGACATGAGCGGCAGCATGACTGGACTCTACGTCGAGATAGCCAAATACGCCATTAAAAAGATCCTGGACACATTTGGCGACAACGATTTCGTCAACGTCATCAGCGTGAGTATTATCCTATTTTATCAATCTGATTCTGAGGATAATAGTCATAATAATTGCAATGGTAATGGAGTTTAAGATGATTTTCATCACAGTGATGCTTGTTATTGAATTGATCGTCATAATCATTATCATATTGACATGAAAAACGACAATTTTCATTGAAATATGGGCCGTACGCACGATCTGCCCGGGAGCATCATAATAGAGTTCAAGAGACACATAATAGGCTACCATCACAGCTGTAATGAATCTTATAGTTATTACTACTACTTGCTTTTTCGATAATGAATTTCACATCACTGAACACTTTGATACAACAGGGATATGATCCAAGAATAATCTCTTTTACAATGTAAATCACTTAATTGAATATCTCTTTGTTCTATTCAACCCTCAGTTCAACGAAACCACCAAGTTCATCCAGCCTTGTTTTAACGATACCATGGTGCAAGCTACTTCAGATAACAAAAACGTAAGTTGAAAATCTCCTTTTAAACTATACAAAAATCTTAATGTTATTGTCTTACTCTGCTATGCCACTCAAAGAGTAGCCCTTATAGATCAAGTACCTGCCCCCTTCAACGATGCCTAAATAAAACCACCTCTGATTTAGAGTATACTTCCCAAGTCATATAATGAAATAGAAACCCCTACAACAAACAGGCTGGATGATGCAATGATTATATGAAGAGACTCGCATATAACTGGACTGTCGTTCTCCATTCTAACGCACTGCGACGAAACAACAGACGGGAAACGCTGGCTAGGTACACTTGTCGAGTTCAATATCCGAAACAACCTGCAAGATATTGGAACTCTAAATCAGAATAAAACCAATATATACTCGCAGTATAACGACTTGCAGGAAGGAGTTTGATCAAAGACCTCATTTATCTTCATTCGCTGATTCAAGGCTGTGGGAAAGAGTTCTATGACCATATAGTCCGTCTTTTGCATCTCTTTTTCGAGGGATTTACTTTCAGATTTTGATTAAGGTCAATGAACTTCTGTGATGATTCGATGCTGTCTGTGTGTACATGTATCCATGAGATTTTAGGGTGCATGTTAATTTGTTTTAATTTCTCACTTGTGAAAAGTCGTGACCTTTTCAGCAAAAGAGAAGAAAATTAAGAATTTAGATGATATTGTTTTCTACCATGTCATTTACTATTTTAACGTGATCTTTAAATAGACTATGATAATCTCATCTTATTGATACTGCCAATCACAGGCAATCATGAATATTACAAAAACAGGCATTATTTTTAAATTAAGTAGCATATAATCATGATGAATTATTTCACGTCAATTTTATTGCAATCATATCCGCTCACTTTGGCCCGGCGCCGTGGTCCCCAAGCAATTTGCTCACAGGCTTTGTAGTATATCAATAATCCAACATTGACTTAATTCATAGCCACAATAAGTCATTCACCTTCCCTTTGCAACTGACATATTTGTATTGAATGAATATATTATTATGTTATTCTAATTCACTCTTTTTCACTCTTACTTTGAATGAAACTGGATATTATTAAAAGACTCCCCAGGAGTGAACAATTAATTCTCACAATGGATATACTCTTAACAGATTAATTCAACCACTTATATGGAGTATAGCTCCACCATAACTATGTGTGTGTGTGTTTGTAATTGGGTTTTCATAGACGTGTATCAATCAGAAATTATTATTTACGTCTGGGGACCGACCTTAAAAGCCACCATCCGAAAGACGTTACCCAATTTCGAACCGGGGTCGCCTGAGCCAGTCTGTAGGCGAAGACAAAGACCAAGTGAACTATTAGTGGATTCAACTCCAAAGCGAGTATATCCTTAGTATGACTCCTAAATGTGGAAGCCCACACCTCTGTTTGATCAATCCATTACTTTTAAGGGGGACTACCCTACTTAGGGGATGCTATATCCAATATTGTTTGCATTTATTTCCAACTACTACAGTTGATTAAAGATGCACTCACTAGAACTGTCCCCAAACTGGAGCCGTACGGTATGGCAGACCTATCAAGAGCTGTGAGATATGCATTCAATTTATTGAACGATGTAAGTATCTTTTTTTTTTGGTCTCTTTTCAAAAAGACAACTGTAATGAATTGTGAATGATTGTATTAATGGATGAGTGAATAAATGAATGTATGATTGACTGAATGACTGAATGCATGAATAAATGAATAAATGAATGTGTGAATGAATTAATACTTAATACATGAAAGAAAGGAAAGGATATAAAGACATCAAGGCTTATACATTGTTTTACTGTAATGTAATTGTGAATATTTTTATACCATCACATAATGTTATATTTGTATACAACGTTAATTTAATTTTGATTTTTGTAGTTGGTGAAATATATAGGAAAATTTAAATGAAATTTAAAACTACAGGAAAATGTGTTGTAGATCATTTGAAAAGAATTATTATTTAAAAAGGGTTTGTTTCATTACTAGATGTTGAGACAATGACTGAATACAAGTGGTAAAGTCATCAACTATGTGGCAGACACTGTTTCTCATGAGGAGATAGAAATGATTGAATGAAAATAGATGTCATGAATATCATCATCTTTACAGTAATGAAAATCCAGGCCTACTGGAATTGAAGTATGTGACATGACCAATTAAATTCGTGTTTGATATGCTTGAAATGCTTGTTTGGGGTTCAGCGTACACACTGCACTTTTTAGGCCAAATTCATTTATTATTTAGTTGATGATTGATTACTGAGTTTTTTTTTAAAGCAACTGTGCAATATCAGAAAGTTGCAATTTCATTTATTGCATTATGACTCAAAAAGACTCATTTAATTTGATCGCAGTCAATAAAACCTCTACAGAGTGCGTAACATAATGCATCAAGACGTTGGTCATTGAAGTTCCTATGTTTAATCAAGTTTGGAAGTATTTTGATTCAGTCCATGAATCTTAAATTTGCTGTTTTTTAAACAGTCGTGTATTACTTTAAACAAGGGCTTTGGCGACAATCGAGAAAATTATTGGTATGTCTTACATTTGAGAGAGTCAATTATCACTCTTTTAAAAATATTTTTTGATTGCTAAAATAATGTTAATGACAATTTAAAGAGGTCCCAACATAATTCTTATTCTCACTGATGAGTACAACATCGAGTACAAATTGGAATTGATTTGATACAAAAAATTGTCAAATTCACTTATTTTGCTCATCACTAACATTCATGATTTCCTTGATGTATCTTCTGTTAATCATGTACATTACAGAAAAGTTTATTCGAAGCGAGTGTCTCACGGAAGGGAGGTTGAGATTAACTGAAATGTGGTGATGCGATCTACAGATGTGGAGATAGCAAGATACAGAAGAGAGAGAGAGAGAGAGAGAGAGAGAGAGAGAGAGGGGGGGGGGTAAGAGAGAGAGAGGGAGAGAGAGAGAGATGAGAGAGAGAAGAGAAGAGAAGACTAGATAAGATAGATGGCTTGCAATCAGTGTTTAGTATTCAAGGTCGATTACTTGGAGTGCATCAAGTAACCTTCTCTGTCTCTCTGCATTAAGTTTAACAGCACAAATCGTGGCGCTGAATGCAACCAGGCAATCATGATCATCTCAGATATGCTCACCGAAACAGCCGAAGATGTCTTCAAAGAACTCAACCCAAACCAAACGGTAACAGCATTTCTAATCCTGAATTTCGCCTGTAAATGAAAAATTTGATCCCAACATATCTTTTCGATTTCACGCCGGACTTCAATCCCGTATATCATGCTATGCTATTGTTGAGTGATAGATCATGAAATGAAAATTTGATGTATTCCTCAACCCAAATCAAACAGTCATACGACTTCCGATTCTGATCTTCAGCTGTAACGGTAAAATTTGACCCACCTTGTCTTTTTAATTTCACGCCGGATATCACTTTTGCCTCTTATCCTGTCTCCTTTACTTAGATTCACACTCCATTATTTAAACGACAAACTAATATAATCCTCAGCCAAAGTCAACGTTAACACAATATCTAATCTCGATATTGGGCTAAACTGAATCGTAATTTGATCGCTCTCCGACTTCTCAAATTTCCCGAGCATGTCATTTCCGTATCTAATGCATTATTTTTGTTGTGGCTGCCAAAACATTTTCATTCAGGCTGTCTAATGCATCCCCGGGAGTAACACATTTCCATTTCGCATTTCCAAGATCTACAATTAAAGTACCCTTTCAAAGCATGGGATCGATATAGATATTGATGTTTGTATTTTCAGACGAGAGTGTTCACCTACCAAACAGGACGTGAAGTAGATGGACCTACCAATCTCATCAAGGTTGCATGTAACAATCGAGGTGAGATAACTTTGCTTGAAAGCTTGTTTCAAATGATAGGGTGACAATGCAACTCGAAGTAGTAGCTCCCATCTTCCATCCTTGGGACCACACTATACTTCACCGCAGCTTTTAAACCTTACAACGATGAAAAGTATTCGCAATATAAACTCATTAATATGGTAATAATGAATTGAGATGAAATTACTGTAGTATTGTAAATAAATAAATACTTTATCTGGATATTGGAATGAAACTGTGTCAAAGCTCGGCCGTGTTACCAACGCTCACCGCGTTCCCTTAGTTGTGTTAATTATATAGATTATGCGATTCATAGCAATGTTTTGATCATAAACATTATTGATTTTTGATAAAAACCGTAATTTAGACAAAACACATTAATCAGTTATTTATACACAATTTTTATTTTATTTGACTGAATAGGTTACTACACTCGACTAGCAACAATCTCTGATGTCGAAGAACATGTAACGGTGAATACTGATAATTATACTTCTTTTAGCAATTTGAGAAACACCACGTGGAGTTGACAAACTCAAAATGATGACTATATGCTATATAGATTTTTGTAACCTTACCCTTCTTGCGTCAGCAAATAGTACATCATACGAAATTTATACAATACAAAATGCACCAGTTTGTTAGTCATTCAAAGTGCTGAGTTATAATAAAGTACTAGCAGGTCTATATATTAGTGGATATTACTTTTCTCTCTTTCGTGTCTTCAATATAATATAAATAGTTTATCCCATCCAAGAGTAGTGTATTATATTTGTACTCCGATAGAAAAGATTTTTATGGTCCAAACAGCTAATATACAAATCATCGATTAAAGGGCCAATTGAAATTATTCTTGGAAAGAGGAGTGCGTCATTTCAAATCATTATGATAATGCAGATTTATTAGTTGGCGATTAGTAAAAGTATTGATATGTATTTCATTATTTACAGAGTTATCTTCATGTGCTTAGTCGACCGATGGTGAATAAACGACTTCGTAAAACAGTCTGGAGTAGCGTCTATTGGGATGCCTTAGTAAGTATACCATTATACCAATCAAGAGGGGAGTAGGTCCATGACCCATCCAATCAAGATAATTATGATTAGAAATAATACATGGGAATGCTCAATTTTAAAAGATATACATTTCATTTGACGATACTTTCGTTGCAACCTTCAGTTCGAATACGAATAGAGTGATATGCGTCAAATATGACTTATTTATTTACAGATTTTGAAATTAATTTTTCATTGAATAATGTGATGGATATGCAGACCCTTTTATACTTTTGAGTGGTACAAATACAGAGTTCCATGGTACTGAAAAATTAACGAATGAATACACTCGATGTTTTTTTTTATATACCTAACACATATTTTGCTAAAGAGGAATTTATTATTCATAAAAATTATGTAGCCATAACTTGACCGTTTCATTATATGCTATTACTTTTGTTTATATCACAGGGGCTCGGTTTGACATGCTCTGTATCTCAACCAGTCTTCAACGTCAAAAACGAAACGGTAAGATGATATGCGTGCTTGACACTCTTTTATTCATGAACAATGCATTAATTTGTATGGACTATATTGATCAATAATACATGTTATTTAGTTTTCTTCGCTATTTATTAGTTTCGAATTTTATATTGATTGCCAAACTTCATGTGATAAGTAAATTTTCCAAACAGATAAATAGACATTTACATATCTATTTTGTTATTCAAATAAAGTCATAACTGAATTACATATTGATTTGATTAAGAAATATACGTAACATAAGCGTGGCACCTTTACAAGACATTAGTGATAAGATAATAAAAGACCCAAGTTAATAACGTTATCATGTTTTCATTTAACCTTGTATTGTTTGTCGGTTAAGTCAGTTTTCTTAACATTACCAACAATTATTCGGTGATAAGTTATGTACATAGTCCTACTTCCAGGCGAGTGTTCTTCCATGGGGTCCTATAAAGATAAAGATGAATGGCCTTTTTGACAATTTTGTTACATTACCTCTGAACTTTACCATCATCAGAGTGTATTCTATCACACATTTCTGTTGTCTGCCTCTGATTTATAAGATCACTAATGTGTAATCTATCACACATTTTTTTCTTTCTCTTTCAGTTTTGTTTATATTATCAACACTTGAAAAGTGATCAATGGCCCTTTTGGAAAATGTTGTCTGCCTCTGACTTTTAAGCTCATTCGAGTGTAGTTCATCAAACTATATTTGCTTGACCAACCGGGTAATGCCTTCATAGATTTTGTCTTCACAACCTTTCATGTGTTTCTTCTTTCAGATGGACAAGGGAATTCTGGAAGGAGTAGCAGGAGGCGATGTTCCCATCAAGGAATTGAAAAAGTTTACCCCACCATTTAAGGTAAACTTCAAATAGAGATATAAACAAACTAGAACAGGGCATTTTCCTTCAAAATAACAAGGTTGGGAAGTCTCGTTTACGACTTTTGTAATTTTATACCCATGCTGCCTGGGAGCAAATGAGAAGGCTCTTCAGTGTGCAAAAGCCTGGCAGAACATTTGAGCACATTATGATGGCCACGAAAGAACACAATTTTATAAGATGCATCCAACTCAGCAAAATTATTGTCCTCGGTGCACAAAAGAGCTATAGCAAATCGCATGTTGTCTTTAATACAAAATCGGTGTGAGCCTGTCAGAATCCCCCATTAATCAAGTTAGATTTTTGACACTGATTGTATTGGCTCGTGTTTCATCTAGACTCCTTTTGAATACCATTCCCCCTCTACCCCCCCCCCCCCC
>BEXV01001318.1:56719-78376 GCA_003118195.1 Hemicentrotus pulcherrimus
ATATATATATATATATATATATACATATATATACTATAAAGTTTATACTGTACTATATCTATTTTCTAGCCTCGACAGACGTCCTTTTGGGAAAGCGACGGCAATACAGACACAAGTGTCTCAATAATTGTTTCCCCCCCATATGAAATCACGATTTTTGTATGATTGCGTTGATTATGAAAATAAAATTTTTCTTTAAATTTGCTGTGTGTGCTAATCTCTATCTAAATAATTTCTTCCAGCTCGGTGTCAATGGATACTCGTTCGCAGTTACAAATAAAGGATACATCCTCTATCATCCGGAACTGAGATATCTTCATACCGATGGGAGTGTCAAACCGAATTACAACAGTGTGGATTTATCCGAAGTTGAATTATCCGATACTGAAGATGTGGTAAGAAGTTAAGAACGTCATGATTTAATTTCTTTTGTAACTCGATCTTTTTTTAAATAATAATTAAATGCAATATAGCACTGCAGAATAATAGAGGTAGAGCCTTTAACAATTTGGTGTTGGACGTATCATTAATCACCAAGTTCCACTGATTTTGGTGGAACCCTTTAACAAGACGGAAATCATATCTTACAGTTTAATCTTCTTCTTGTTGGGAACTTGAATCGCTTGCAGTAATATTTAAACAAAATTGTAGAAAGATTACCTTTCAAATGAAAATTGGCTCGCTTCATCTATAGGCTTAATGACTTTGGTAAGCAAAAAAAAAAAATGAATTAAAGCAAATAGAACCAAAAAAAAAAAACAAACAAACAAACAAGCTAGTTTCAACTAGTAGTCATAATATACACTCGTGCATAAAATATCATTTTTCAAGATTTGTTGATTGTAATGTATAACATAAACAAATTCCCCAATGTTATTATTTTCACGACAATGGCTACTATAGTCATAGAGTTGATGTTTAAGTGTCACCACACCAATCACTTATTTTCCTTAATCAGGAAACCCAACCGAGATCTTCACAACTAGTTACGCCGATGGAGGTGACAATTTGAATGCCAAATTTTGAGTATTTTTTTGTATGGGTCGAGTACAGCATGCGAACTTAATTAACTTTAATGATACTAACACTCCAAGGATATTTTGATAATATTTGTCGATGCCGATTTAGGGATTACCCGTAGGGATTACTAATAGCTGGATGTGCTTGACCACTTCTTTTCATTATGCGCACAACTTCAGAAATTCGCTGGACAGGCTTGTTCCCTAAACCATTCCCTACTTTTCATTATACTTTATTCAGTCTTATCCCTCTCCTTTTTCCAAAACAAACGACGGGATCAGGTATTTCTAAAACACAAGCACAAAATCGCACCTTTTCGACTCTTTCATCATTCGCACCCTGATTTCAAATTCGCACTAAAATAAAAAGTTGGGCAGGATATTCACTTTCATCATTGCCTCGTTTAGTCACTTTTAAGAAATTGGTGGGCATTTTTGTCCTCATTCGTAGCATTCTTCTTTCATCACAGTCTATGAATTAGAGCTTCAAATTGCTGACAGAACTTTTATGATTCGAATAACATTCCATTTGTAGCATTCTTCTTTCATCACAGTCTATGAATTAGAGCTTCAAATTGCTGACAGAACTTTTATGATTCGAATAACATTCCATTTTGTGTCCAGATGCCTTTCACATTTCTTGACTTTAAGTTTGCCTAAAATGCAGGAGTATTTAGATACGTATCGCTGCCAGGTTTTATCCCTAAACATTCCTGTTAGCAAATAAGATCTCTTAATGAATGCACTTTATTATCTTTCTTGAATAAAGGGTAATCTCAAATCTAACACAAAATACATTAGATATGTTTGGAAGTGGGAATAACGTAGACAAATTTTGTGCTGAGATTCCTCAACTCATTCCATAAGCCAAATAGTGGTAAATAATGTATATCAGAAAATGTGAGTGAATACTAATCTCTAACAATCAATGTTCATGTTCCTTCCATAGCCTTGATGCTAAGATTATTAACCAAACTTTGACAATCTAGGTTAACACAATAATATTAGAATGTATGCTCGTCTGTCTCTAGATGTATTCATTTCAAACATTAATCCATTTTAGCCTAACTCATCAGCTTAGTCGTTTTCATAGGACATGAGTTAACTTATCAGAGCTGGCAAACGAGGATGACTTCCTATATAAAACCAATACTGTGTCCACTGGAATATAATATAATCCACTTCTTGCTGTTCGTTCGTTACTCTGTATATAACAGTTGTTACAATTATACACTATCAAACACATGTATTATTAACCGAAATATAATAAATTATATGCATAATGTTTTATATTTCCGTAGTTTAGTAAACGTATTAATACTGTGTACTTGAGTAGGAGTATCCATTTAGCACGTACCTGCGAATTATTCAAAAACAACAAACATTACAACTAATTTCGACAAAATTTCCTCGAGATAATAAACTAATTTTACGACTTTGCTGTACTGTAGCACCGTACTGTCTTGTGAACAGCTAATTTGCCAAAGGGAAATGATTCATCAAACTGATGCATGCTCGTTTAAATCTCATTCGAAAACAACAATAGTTCGATCTTGCATTAACGACACGGGCTTTTGAATTTCTTAATTCATCCTAGACTTTACTATTCTCTCTTTGAATGGTTGCATAGTGTGCCTTAATTAATGTTACCGTGTGATTACAATACGACACGCATGATTATATTTGCGACAGACAATGAACATGAATTATGGATATAGTCGAATAGAGTACCTAATTATGACAAAAATATGTCAGAATGACAAACGCCATTTAAGTGGATGTATGGTGAATGTATGAACAATGATTACAATACATGTACAGTATTTTAGTATAACGCGCTTAATATGTATAGTATAACGAATTACCCCTTAGTATGGTCCGGAATTGTAACTATTCGTGGTTTACGTGTGTTTCATTGACACTTGTAACAGTTGTAAGTGCAGTATTGCTCGTTTACAGAACATATATATATATATATTTTTTTTAAGAGTTCTGGATTTCAAGAAGGAAAACAATTTTCTTGAATCCTACGTTTGAATTATTGTTATCTTCAGAAACAAACTGGACCTCAAATTTTGAACACAAATGTGACACATGAGGCTTACCATTAACGTTTTAATAGGACTAATGAGGTATTTTGCTTTCCACCTTGATTTATCATGGGTAGCCAATTGCTTGTAGCTAAAATCAAGGCTTAAACATTTTGAATGGGCCACGTCGGATCGTAATGGGCGAAAAATAAATTGAGATAATTCCCCCCCCCCCAAAAAAAAATCCATTTTACAAAATATTTCTGAAGATGGTAAACTTTCCAATAATATTATATGGAATATGCCGACGTCAATCAGGGTGAATTTTAACAAGCTCAAACCCCATCCAGGAGAGTTTCTAAACGAATCCCCCCTATATGTATCATGTACCGTATGTATTTCATCTTTTGCGCAAGCTGCGCCTTGAGCATTTGACTGTCAAGTGGATTTGGCGCATTATAAATCATATGTATTATTATTATTATTATTATTATCATTATTATTATTATATAACCCCCTCCCTTCACCCTCACCCCAGATCCGCTATTGCATGAGCCCATCCTCATGCATCTACCGACGCCCGTGTTAGGCTTGCACTTATTAGCATTTTCGGGTGTTGGTTGATCCGCTGGGAGGCATGGGGGCACTTAGTCCTCGCCCATTCTGTAATACCTGTCCAAAGAATCTTGGATCCCCTACTGAGAGGACTGAGGAGTACAAATATTCCTTAAATTGTAAAAAAAGGAAGAAGAAAAAAGTAAAATGAACATTATCTAGTGTAATATTTTGTTCAATTTAGACAATTCAAATAATTTTATTTCCATAATTCAATCAAATTATTTTTAAATGCTTACATAGAATTATCAAACGACATATGCAATATAACTCAAAAAATTTGTAATTATTCATGATAATACAATCTTAAATGTCCAGAATCAGTTGCGTGTTCAATGACGCATGCAGTGTGAAAATTGCCTTGATAAATTTTGCTCTTGTTTTCCTGATAAATTTGTTCTAATTGACAAATGTTTCATCGGTATTTCTTTTTTTGGTTAACTTGTTTTTCTTTTCTTAAAATTCATACTCGGTTTCGTCAGATCACTTTACATTCTAAATGAATATCTTGAACCATGGATGTTCATTTAGCTCAAGTCATGAAAGACGGTGTTACTAAATGGCAGATCTTTCTTGCCTTTTTGATGAAATGGGGAGTAAATTTTGCATTCTTATCTTCCCCATTCCCTCCCTGTAACTAGCTCCGTAATTCATTGGTTGACCGGGATACAGGAGGCGTTACCATGGAGATAAAGTACATGTTTGATGAGATGGTAAGGTTCCGCTGTGATTGACTTTACAATTTTATTATCAGCCGTAGCTATCGAGAGACATACTTTCTTAGCAGGATGCACACCACAATGTGAATCAACGGAGGTGATTCGTTTTATATGATGTGAAAGTAGAAATAGAAACATCTCTGTGTTTATCGTGGTTTTCACGATATCCCGCACAGTAGGTTTGTAAACAAAACTCATCTAATTTATTTCAAAGATTCAAGTTCGATAAAATATGTTCAAATTACCTGTATTACAATTGATAAAATCTTAAAAGTCGAAGATTATAATTTTGGTTAAAAATATGAATTAAAAAACAAATTGAATGTCGAGTAAAGACAGAGAAAAACAGGGGGGGGGAGAACAGGAGATAAAATCACATAGTTTTTAAGTTTATTTATAACTTTCTTATGTTATTCTATATTTTATACTTTTCAGAAAAGAGTCAGCATTCGTCGTAGCAAATATTACTTCACATTTTTATTCGAAACACCCTACAGGTAAGAAATCTAATCTATTTTGTCTTAACATTTGATTTACACAGGTTGTAGTTTTTAAGTAATGAAGTTTGTATAATAAAAATAAAATTATTTGGTGTATTAAAATTGAGTTATGAAACAGACAAATCAATAACGGATCTCAACATATTTATATATTATTCGTAAGCAAAGCATTTCTTCTCTCTTTTGTCTTTAATTATTGTAAAACCATTTTGTTTGTTGTGAATGTGATAAATCCTTTTTAATTTTAACAATGATTTTCGATTTTGTTTCTTTCTAGCTTGGGTATCTCTCTCCCTGAGGCATACGCCAGTAAACATCTGAAAACTCCAGCTACGTTTGACATGAAATCTTCAGACAACTATTCAAGTGCAGATGTATGCGAAATACAACAAGGTAAGCATGCTAAAATTGAAATTCTCTGTGTGAAAATTATATTATCTTGTGAAGCTTATGAGAAAAACCTTTTGTATTAAGGAAGTATAAACATATCAATTTTTTGAATTAAAGACTCGATGTTATTTCATGGTGAATTCTTATAATTACTGCCATCTAAATTTTTTTGCCAAAGATTGAAAGTAAATTATCAAAGATAATTTGTGATCAAATGTAACATGTGTTGTCTTTACAGCTGCTAGACTTTTATTTGGAGACGGAACACTGGGGCAAACAATTATTGCCAATTGGTAAGCAAAAGAAGAGTTTTTTTCAACCAATTATGCATTAATGATTATGAAAGAGGTTTCTTAAATAGCAGTCGAATTGACTTCTAATGGATATGTTATGCCTCATAATTATGTTACGTTTAGTAAACTAACGTGAGCATGGTAGATAGAAAACAATTTATAGTTAACAACTTGTGAAATATTCATACCCTTTCCAAATTTTGTAATTTTTTAGTATGTAAAAATTAGATAAAAATTATGTCCCAAATTATGTTTCTTGTAAATGTGACATATCACTGATAACATCTAAAAGTATTCAACAAAGGCCCTCATTCAACCAGTCCACCTTTCATTCTTGAGTTACGTAAAACATACAAATAACATCAAACTTACAAGGGGTATGAATAATTTTGTTGTTAACTGTTTGTTTGGATGTTGTTATATTGATTTCAAGCATTTCCCAAATTACATTTGATATCAAACTTCTCGATATAAGCGTCCGTTTATTTGCTTCAAAAATTAATTTTCTCTTTGTCTAAAAAGGCAGTTTACCAGGAGTGGCGTCAAACTTCATGAAACAAAACTGTTCTATCAAAATTTCATTATGGCAAACATACAGTATTTTCCAGTCTCTCCAAAATATCTAAATATGCAACTACGTATCGGTGTTCAGATCAAATTAGATCTGTTTATACTTCACATTCTTTTGTCTTTGACATCCTTCTACTTATATATTCAATGAATAATAAACTAAGCATTATATATCATTAATAAATATATAGATTATAATATAGATTTATAAATATGTTATGGTATAGATATTGTAGCGACTGTCAAATGCTGATCCAAGTTACAAATACCTTTCTTGAGGGTGTTTTTGGTAGAGCGTACAAAGGAAAAATAGGCTTGCTATAAGAAGAAAAAAAAAATTGTCCCATACCGTACTATGCAAAGAATCGATTTTTATTTCCAGCAATAGGGCAGAACGGAGCTTTTTAAATGTAATTGTTTAACACTTCTTCTATCAGGTTATACTGTAAGATCAATTACAGTTCTTCTGAGCGATATGAGGGTGAGGAGCATGTGGTTAGATTCCTTGAAGATGCGGCTAAAAGAGGTGGTAAACTAAGCACTACTTGTGAGTACTCACACATTGAGGATTGTAGACATTCATTTCAGATAACACGTCGATAACATACAAAAATACATAGTAGTTAGGGCATTAGTAAGAATTACCCACACAAGGTACCTTTGGAACCGTCTAACACTCCGGTAGCCGAGATTGTTTTTTTTTTTTTTACTGTTTTGAAGGTACCGAGTGAAGGTTATTTTACCATTGCCCGAATAAAATGATGTGTATTACTTGTTTTATAAGATTATGTTTTATTTGTTTTATAACATGGTTTTACTAATAGCCAGTCATTAAAATTGGATAATGACCTGTCATTATCCAAATTACGCGTTGGGCAAAATTAATGCCTGGTCACGTGCTTTCAACCGATCATTATTGTATTTAAACTTTTAATGTAGACAAAATTAAGGCTTTGTTTTTCAAGAAGAATACAAAAACTCCATGAGAGCACTAATTTCGACAGGAAAGCGTTTCTCCGGGTATTTATTTTCAAGTTATTTTGAATATTACAGTATGGTAATAATAATAATCATCAAACATTGTTGGATAGCGCCTACGCATGCGCTTTACAGAACAGAATACTTCTACTTCTATGACAATACTCAGCAGGATCCTTAGCTAGTGAATGTAGTGAATAAAGAAGGAGTGGAAATGGTGCAATAGGTTCATAATTGATATTTTGAGATTCAGCACTTGGGTAATATTATTAAAATGAAATGTGTGAACTTTGTCATCAACTTACATTGCATCTTGTAATCCCCTTTTTTCCATAGGTGACACTGTGATGGTGAACCACCTTATCTTTGATGCTAACGTCACTCGCTTTATGCCGGATTACTGGAAATTAGTTTACGGTGAAGCGCTTCCAAGGTGATCAAATTATATCTTTAATGACATGTTGAATAAATCCTATAAACTATGAGTATATTAAAGAAGATGAAAATAAAAAACAAGTATATTATAAGCTGCAACTAGCGAAAAAATAGTCCTAAAATTAAAAAAAAATTAATACAATTATTTTCTAGATTAATTCGTTAGAGAGGAAACTGTTTGGTGAAATTCATTTGACCAACTTTGTTGACATCATTATTTAATGGCGTAATAATATTCTACAATTCCTGGAAGTGATGCAAATAAATTTAATGTTCTGTTAATTGTTCTTTCTTGTGTAACGAACCAGTTCTCATTGTTTGTGAAAAGTGACGAACAAATCAATGTTTCTATTTTAAACTTCCCGACCGCAGCACCGTGGACACCACCATGTTCACCACCATATCAACCAA
The DNA here is from genome assembly GCA_003118195.1 of Hemicentrotus pulcherrimus. Lineage (NCBI taxonomy): Eukaryota > Metazoa > Echinodermata > Echinoidea > Camarodonta > Strongylocentrotidae > Hemicentrotus > Hemicentrotus pulcherrimus. The sequence goes on from BEXV01001318.1 coordinate 64,680, forward strand.
CGAATCCGATTCAGATGCAATCTCCAGCATCCAGGACATCTTGGCCAAGATAGATGAGTACTGCTCCCCTGGAGGGCAGGGGTACACCACGGCCACACCCCACAATAAGACAGAGGATTCTGAGGATGGAGAATTACCGACTACAGAAGATAGTGGCACGCATCCTACAGAAGCACCCAACATGCGTTACACCACATCGCTCTTTGGAACAACGGAAGATGTTCCATACGTGGAATTTCCATACCTCGATCCGACAAGGTAACGGACGTTACCGTGACAGTTGAATCTTAAGTTTAAGGGGAAGCCAAGATACTGAACAGATATTGTTCACATTTAGAACTTATTTTCATTATAAAATTGACTACTGCCAAAGGATTGATATAATTTCATTACTGGCTTTAACTAATTGCATATGGGTGTTCATACTATTTTTTTCTTTAGACATGACTTTGTAATGAAAAGTAATTGGGAAATGTCATATTATTGACCCATGCGTTTTTTAGTCACCCTAAACAATTCTAAGAAGATAAGAGTTGTCAGCTTACCATATAATATAAATCTAAATCTCTTAGTAGATTCTAAGTGTGTACCAATGATTTTATCCCTTATGTTACAGAGACGGTGTGGTCCTGTCCTTTCTGGGTACATACGGAGGCCTAACACGGATATACCACAACCCAAACATGTACTATCCTTCTCCGTAAGTCTTATGTCAGTTGGTTCGCGTTAATCTTACAAACAAGAAAAAAATTAAAGATATGGTAGGAGTCAGTTATAATTGTGGGCACTATTCTTTGTTTGCTATCTTTTATTAATCACATATACTTTATTTCTTTATTTTTTAAGAATTGTAATATAGATTTTTTTTGCCATTATTTGCGAAAGAAAGATCGATGGATAATTCATCTGTGTAAATTATAATGCGCTTGGAAAGCGAACTAATGACACGAATACCCTTAACTTTAGCGGCTCTAATCATGGACGTATCTACTACATTTTTGAAGGAGGCAACAAAGAGATTCCAACCTTCACACTTTTTGCCGACTGAATTTGTTTTCTTTCTCCTTTTATCAGGCTTCTTCTCAGTTGTCTAAAAATAAAAATATAAGCTCTCAGGAACACCCCCGTCAAATAATCTTTTTTTTCTTCTTTTTTTTTTGGAGGGGGGGGGGTCTTGGTTTAGAGACAAGAGCCTGTCATTTTTGTGATTCGCTATGTGTACTGAACGTCAAGAAATTTTGATGAGACATTTTTGAGTTCACACCCCATTTTTTATTTTATTTTACATGATTGTGCCTTATTCACTAATATTTAACTCAACTAATGATTCTGTTTCTGTCAGGGATTTTTCCAACAAAGAGGAACAAAACACAATCGAGGAGGATTACTTTAGACGACCAGTAGATGAAATCAACGAGGGATTTATATATTCTGTCCCGTTTGATTCGGAGTTAGGTAAGTATAACTGCATGTAAATGAAACACAAAATAGACTGCATGAGTCTTTTGCATTCCCCAAGACTTATTGATAGTCCAAGCTATATTGTATTATATCTGATAAACCACTTTTTAGATTTGGTATAACTTACTAGAACATGGAGACCAAATATGATTTAAATGATACCTTTGATGTTAATATATTAATTACTTCTTGAACGTATGGGACGCCAAAAGGATAGAGTAAATTCAATATGCCTATGTTTTGTTTCTATTTCAACACAAGTGTACAAACTGTATACATTTTGACAATATACTATCATGCTTTATTTTCTCTAATTTACAGAATATAACTTTGATCCTTTGGTGACAGCAAGCACAGCAATACGTGCTACCAAGGATGGTTCTTCATTTGTTACAGCGGGTAAGGTTTTACTCAGTTTGTTTACTGTGGGTGTGAGGACGTGTGTGTATGAGTGTGCGTGCGTGCGTGCGTGGGTGGGTGTGATTGGCGATGTATTGTTTGTGAGTTTGTGTGTGGGTGGGTGTGTGTGTGTGGTGGTGGGGGAGGAGGAGGAGGGGTGACGGGTCCAGTCACAATTTAGAACGTGCAATCTTTATTTCAACATTGAGACACTGATATACCTCAACGAGGTTTAAGTCTCCATTTCAACCACATCCGTATTATTTCCTTTTCCTATCCTTAGCTGCTGGCTACCAATTTTTGGAGAGTGCCTTACAAGATTTATTTTTCAACATTACAAGCCATCACGTAAGTCCAAATTATTCCTCAATTTGTAATCTTCTACCTTTTTCTTTTCCATGTAGCTTTTCAAGTAACCTTCTTTGAAAGGATTAAATGTTTGGAGTATAGGCAACAAATTGTTAATGTAGTGCATCTGAATTGTTTCTATACAAACCTTTTGCCTCTTATTATCTCTTGTACACTACATCTCATTGTATGTTTTTTTTTCATTGATGTAAATTTGTTGAATTAAGATAATTGTTTTGCTTTGCCTACAGAACGAAGAGGACTGCGGCTACGACTGCACCCCGTCATGTTTCAATGACGTAAGCAATCATTCCTCAATTACTCCTATATTCGTCAGTATACGGAAGTATTTTAAATATTGTGTGCATGTGATTTTTATGTAAATCTGTTTGCATAACTCTTGCTTCCACAACGTTGTGTACAAATTAAAGTATATATTTGTCAGTGGTTATCGGCTGACATGGCATTCAAGCTTATGGGTTTCTATAATTGTGCACAAGGTTGCGTTCACTATATTTAAATTTGAAAGATTATTAACAATTACATGGATACCGAAATGATGAAACAGATATTGGTATAATTTCCCCGCATTTTATAGCTCTATGTGTGTTTTTAAGAGTGGTAACTTCTTATTTAGTGTATACTGTAAGTAAAAAAGAATTTGAACCAGAATTAAGAAAAAACAAAACAAAAACATGAATTGATGTAAAAAAAAATTACATTTATCATTAACTAACGATATTTCTCCGTCTTGGTTTGAATTCAAATACTGCAGAGTGTAGATTGCTTCCTCATAGACAACCATGGATACATTGTAGTTTCAAAGGACCAATCACAGGTATGTAGTACCGTACTTTATTATGAAAGTGTATAGCTCTTCTGACTTACACTGGATCCATAATGTAACCTTATTTTATTGAAAAGACGGTGCATCTTCGTTGTAAACATGAATGTGGTCAAGTTAGTAAAAAAAAAAAAATAATTATAAAGTTGGCTAATACATGATAGCTATCGTTGCAGCTCACAATAGATTTATTATAAAAATAATAATTATTATTATTATGTCAAATAGATTATTTATCATACCATGTACGCGGAAAAGGTTATCATTCACTAATAAGTTATTGGTGAAGTATCAAATATTCTTTTTTTAAATCCTCAGGTGGGATCACATTTTGCCTCGCATTCACAGAACATAAGATTGTTCGACAAGCTTATCAACGATGACATATTCAAGGAGTAAGTTATTTATGTTTTCTTTCATGTTTCCGTGTCAAAAAATGTGTTTGTTGTTTGAGGATGGGGTTTCATTCGCACATAGAAATCCAGTATTGTCTTGAGCGAACTACTCTCATTTTCCTCCGTTTTTCAATAAAACTCGTAACAGTTTATTACTTGTTGAATGACTACTGCCCAGCGTGCCCTTACGGTAATAAAATGTCTATTTGATATGATATCTAGATACACAATACATTTATAAATATGGTTTCATAATTCTTGAAATCATACCCATGATTATGATATTTAAAATCATCTGACAATCTTTTAAAATTTTCTTTCAGTTATGCTATGAACAGTATACGCATATTTATTTCTAGACTTATTCAAATCATCGGCATGCCAAATACTAGATTGAAAGCGACAACATAAGCAAGCATATTTTATTTCACCTTAAAAACTGTTGTATTTTTTTTCTTTCTGTGCAGAGTAAAAGTGGTTGATTATCAAGGAATGTGTGGCCGTGATATCATAATCAGTGCTGCCCCAACGCTTCACAATGTGAGTTTCTCAGTTTAACCTCATACCGATATGATCTCATTCAAAAGTTAGACGTAATCGTAAACCATGATAAGAAGTAGAAATATTTACCTCTATGTTAAGCAAAATTGTGTTAGAGGGAAAATTGCGATAGTCCCAGCATTCAAAAGCAGGGGTGATGATAAAGTGTAAAGTCGTCTTTCCCCAGTCATGCATGATTTATGCATGAATTTTATCTTGGTAATAGAGGTTATAATAATTAGCACATACTACGTGCTAGTTATTATAACCTCTATTTTGTCAGTTTGAAAAGTTCTAACAACATAATTATATCTTATCATAATTGATGATTTATAACAGCAATACATTAGCTACGAAACTTCTTACCATCATTCTAAAACTCAATCAGATTTGAGATATATATTTGGTATAAATTTATGAAGATTGCAATTACGACAACTCAATACCTCTGGATATTAGGATGAAATAAATTCCATAGTTATTTCTCATTGTTCCATTTATGATTATTCTTTCCAGACATTATCAAATATTCTGTCAATATTTACCTGGTTGGCCAATCAATTCATAGTGTAAGTATGATGATGTGCTGTCTTATTAAATTAATTATCGCAGTAGACAAGTTTTTTAAATGAATAATAATGAAAAATAGAAAATATATGTTGTTGTTAAAAATGAAAGTGTTATACCCACCTTAGTTTACCTTTATTATTACTGTTCTTCACGAGGGCCCTGCAATGATGCAATCATATCATATGATATTGTATATCATATCATGCTATTCACGATGATGAATAGTATCCAACAATAATAGTAACCTCTCCCGGCATGTCTACATGTTCATGATATTCACGTTGACCAATTTTACATTTTATTTTAATTCGCAAAATTGATTATCTTTATTTAATGGAAATTATAATATTTATGATTCAAATATATTACTAAATTATATATTTTTTCTCCTTCTTTTTCATCAGCTTCCTAAGCAATATCAGTGTGTACGATTGGTTGGTATCTACATTATCGCCTGTTGGTAGGTATTCATCTAAATTTTTTGTAAGGAATGTGTTTTACATAATTAATATTTATTACTTTGTTTTTAGTCAAGTGTAACTGTAGATAAAATATAATAGGACCATTGAAACATGTTCCAAACAAAATTTGCTTCGCAGAAATGTGTCAAGACTGTTTGTATTCTGAGATGCTTTAAAATATGTTGGACCTTTTCAAGAGCTCCGCTTCTATGCATTTCATCCAAAATTAATATTCCAAGAACAGCAAATAGAAGTAACTAACTTAACTATAATTTGTCTAGCTGCGATTACTATCTTGAATATTTGATAAATCACGTATAGCACAGCTATTATAGCGTCTTGTGTATCTCTTTATTTCCCATTTTTCTAGATGCATTAGCTGATAGGGTATGGTATGAGCCCTGTGATCTCGAGTACTCATTTTATGTAGCGAATAAATCTGATAACTTAGTGGGAGGCCAACTATACGGTTACTTCCAAACTTATTGTGACGACTGCATCAAGTGAGTACCGAATAATATATCTTCATTATCATACTTTATGTTAAGTTAAGTTATAAATATTTAGTTATTTCCCTTGACATTACATGAATATGTCGTTTATATTGATATCACTACGAAATAAAACATTTTTTAAATACAACTTGAGACAGGGAGTAAACGTTGCTACTGATGCAAAGAAAACAACAACAACAAACACGGCTGTTATGTTATTCTACGTATAGCCCCACCTCCTGCAACACACTTTAGTTCTCAATCAAACGTTTTACTTATATCATGTGTTTTGTCTTTCAATAAAATGTGGAGAATTATACATTAAAATTTGTCAACAGCTAAAAAAATCCTTTTGTAGAAGCTCTCGCAGTAATCGAAACAATGTTTGCTCTCTCCATCTCTCTCTCTCTCTCTCTCTCTCTCATTCTCTCTTGAAACGCCACAGATCTTTCGGTGTGCAGCCAGTGCCTTATTCTAACCTCCTTCTAGTCATTCAGGACAGAGACTGTACATGCGAACCTATAAATACCGTTCAACTAGATCCCATAGAGGTTGAATACAATGAAACAGCCTGGTGCCAAAAACTACGACAATTCAAGACAAGACGGAGACCTGATACGTGCTTCAAATATGATCCAAAAGTATGTCTTGCTTTTTTTTATAATTTTACTAAACGAACTTTGAGGGGGAGGTGATTCTGATAGTTGCCCTTTCTTAATATGCCAGCTGATTGTAACAAAAACAGGAATTATGATAAAATGGCACTTTTAACTCCATAAGCATAATACATGTATATGCAAAGGAGTTATCCCCATCTGAAACTTTAACAAAGAACTTTCAGTCCGTAAAGCAGTTGTTTCATCTTCGAAGAAGCAAATTCATGAAATTAGGAGCACCTTCCCTAGTTTTTTACCATCGCACATTTCACTGGCATGTTAATTGTCATGAACTGGTCTTATCATTGACATTTCCTTTTATGGAGATTATGTTTTACTAGCCCTATCATCATTCTGTTTTTTTTTCTTCTTCATCGCCCTGTAATGTACCGTTGTGTCGGTTCATTTCAGTTGCCTTTGTCTTTTGCTTTCATACATGTTTACCGATACAACATTTTCGTGTTTGGTAATGTAATTATGTACACGTTTTCCACAATACAGGAGGATTCTTCAGAGTGTGGGCGTGGCTTCACTACCCAACCTTCCACCGCTCTCATTCTCACTGCTCTTGTTTTGACCGCATGGTGGCGTCACCATTAACTGTCTTTGGTCTCCAAAGGACAAATTTTGCCGTTATTCTTCTCTTAATTTGGTGTGCGATTTTCATTCACGGTGCAGAAGCAGTTTTGAACTATTTATTTCTAGCGGATGATGAATACTTCCAAGCTATATATTCGGATCCGAATTCAAGAGGATGGAAGAAGAAAAACTAATCCTTGATGATATACTTCATACTTTACTTCTGTGCTGGGATGTTCTCTTGTGCAATCTATCAGACACTGAAATGATGAGCCCGTCAGCTCTCAAGGACTATAGCGTTGTGACATGGAGGGTGAAAAGAAAGCAGAATTCATTATATATTTATAAAAGGAAGAGCTTGGATTTCGGAATGTTTAATTATACTTCTTCCTCGTTAACTATTACAATATGCAAGTGGAATGTGGCTCTATATCATGAATGGCGTTTTATTAATTGATTTATTGCATATTTGAAATCATGGTAAAATCATTTCATGTATGTCCATTTCATAATGGAACAATTCATCTCGTTGGTATACCCAATGTTTTGATTGTCACAATAAGGAAAGTTTACCATAGCCTTGTGACCGATTGACATATAAAATATTTGAATCATTTTGACTTTATCACGATTAATGTCTCATCATGACGAGTTCTACGTAGAGAGTTCATCAATTATAATATGCATTTTGATTTTGACTACATTTTTGTATTTACATGACATTAGTGCATTACAATGATTTTTTTAAATACTGGGTGAGCAACATTTGCTTTGCGTTTTTCATATACGGTTTGTGCCTTTATACATTTTGGAATGAATAATGTTTTACCTCTTATATGCTGATGAAGGATGAAGGATAAAAAGGTTGGTGGTGGAGGCCTATACAAATTATAGTGCTATGTTAAAAAATTGAAACAAGAGCAATGGAAAATATGTTATTTATCATAATTATTCATGTCGAGAAAGCGTCTCAATAATTATGTTTTGTTATTTTCGGCCTGATTCATGTATGGTCTTTTTTCATGATTCAGCTGATCATTTAGCATGAGGCAATGTTAATGACGTATTTTTGAAACAAATTGCCTGATTATTCTATTCACCTGATAGTGAGTTATGATTATGAAAGAATCGTTCAAGCCTATGCGATTTCAGTTGCAGAATGTCTTTCAAGTGATAAAGTGCGTTATTTTGTTACACCTCAAATTGAAGCGAAATTACAACATATTTCTTTGCTTTTTGTCTCTAGATTTGTTTAATGTGTAGCGAACTACCGCTGAATGCACTTTTTAATTCTATTTAATCATAGCAGTATTCAGAAACGTGGATCAAGAAACGTTGATTTTTTAATAATTTGAATAAGTAAAGTATGTGTAGAGTATCAATTATCAATAATATATCAACATCAATATGTAAGTGTTAAGTAATTTAATTGGAAATATTCGTCTTTTTGAATTATATAATTGAATTTTATTCCTTTGAATCTTTTGGTTTTAGTAAATGGTCTATATTCAAATTCTTCTCCATCCCTCCCTCTCTCTCTCTCTCTCTTTCTCTCCACCTCTCCCTCTCTCTTATGAATTCAAAATATATCACTAATATTTTCCAAAAGTTTTGTTGAGCTCTTTAAAATATAAATTGAAGCAAATGCAGTATTGTGATATGCATAAAGCATAAGACTTAATCAGTGTGTGCCATTTCTTGACATTATGATGTGATTATGAAATTAGACTAGTGCTGGCAAATGACAAACGTTTTCTGAGATGAAATTCAGGTAAAATCGATCAAAACCAAGTAGGACACCTACACGAATCAATCAACATGGTTAATGTCAATGATCTAAGTTTTTTAATTAATTTGTGGATAGCAAGGGAGCCGAACAACAACTAAAACACCGTCGGGTGAAAAAAAATAATTTCCATTCCCTGAAAAAGGGGATCGTCTTGTAGTAACAAAGTACATAGTCTGCACTTTCCATGTGACCTACATGCAGTCCATCCCATAGTAATAGCCCAAGAAAAATGAGAAAATATACGTTTCCCTGTGAAACACAATGAATACAATTTGAATTCAACAAATACACTATACCATCTTAACATTTCAAAGGATTAATTCGTTTTGAGGGCCTTTTGTGTTGTTACAATGGTGCTCTGTGGGGCTTCCAACCTCATGTCGCACGTGTATTATCAGTAATACTTTTCGATTTGTATTTTCTCACGCTGTAGAGCTAGAACAACAGTGCTTTTTTGCAGATTTCTGAACGACGAACTGTTCCGACAATCAAAATCTAAATGGCGGCGTGGACGTTTTCTATATTTTGTTCTTTTCCCGTATTCTTTGTGTCAATATCTGATCTATTTTATATTGTGCTTCCAATGAAATGCCATGAACTTTGTGTAAGGTATTTTGTTTGGTATGTACTTCGAAATAAATGTACGGTTCTTGCTTTTAAATTTAACTACTGAATTACATGATGGCAAACACTCTATAAAACCACCAATTGGTGCATCACCTATGGAAATGTACACGAACATTATATCTCTTATATTAGTATGCATGAACATATTATGATGAGATAATTTTTCTCGAGCTGAACTCTTGTTGAAAGTGTTTGCGACCGTGTAAATCCGTATTGTATTGTTATGTTATTACATGTACACTTGTTGCAGTTATTGAATTTTATGTATCAAGATTTTTAATCAAACATGGAAATTATTGAAATGACTGGAAATATTAATGCCTTTTTTTTCTTCTACAAAGTCACATTAACAAAAATATCGTAATTTTTTATATGTACAAACAAAAGGCAAAGCGAATAAATGTTCACGTTGGCATGCGTTTAATAGTAAAAAATATTTGCACAAGTTCTTTAAAAGGACAAGAAATGTAACTACAAAAAGTACAATAAAATACATTATACATAGTGTCAATAAAAACACTTCAGTACCGTGGAAATTAAATTATTGACAAGATATCACCTTACTTTCACAACAAACGAGACAGGCAAGTGATGATTTTAAAACAAATGAGTATTAAAGAGAAATTCTCGTTGGGCAAGAAACACAAATTCCACTTTCCATAAATACATCTACATTGTCAACCGTTTAATAAGTCTATATAAATTCGTATACTAATTACTATTGTTTAACGCGTAGTGTATAAGCAAGTACACCTCCAAATATGGCGAAGCATTATTACAAGACCATTCTAAAGGAGGGAGGGTGTCGGACCAAATTTTGCCGACCAAAAAGCTGGCAATTTTTAATTCATGGGGGGGGGGGGGGGGGGTTGTCATATACTCATCCAGCAATAAGTGTGCCTCGTACTTACCACAATGTAAATTAAGATAAATGGTCATTACAAACACCATTTATGCTCTACTAAAGAATATATCTGTGAAATCTACAACTTAGACCTTCAACCTTACGACAACGTAATCGGGCAATCTCTAAACGGCAATTCTTTGTAACAAAGGTCGAGGTGACGCAAGGAATCTTTTATAATGGTGTCACAGAATAATTTTTAGAATTTATACATTGTTAGCTTTGGTAATTGACGATTAAATCAATACAGTTTTATGCACATTAGGCTCTTGAAAATATGACATGTTGAAACTAATAGGAATTTCCTTCGAATGAAGATGCAGACACTTTCTACAAGTTCATATCTAAAATTGATCTCAAGATTCTGTAATGGAACGAGGGAATGGGTGGATAAAAAAATAAAAAAACAGAATCTTAATGCTTTCCGCCCAAACTTCAATGGCACTGGCAAAATTAAAACACAGTACCTTTTTCTTAATACTAGTGGTGGACTTCAAAAACAGGGCCAAAATAATACATGTACTTTCAAGTTTCAAAAACTAAAGTTTATTTCAAAATGACATATCACAAAAATTGTGGTCACCCTCATAACGCAATGATCTACAGCAGCCAATGCAAATAAAATATTTCAAAGGAGTAAATGTATATTATTTCTAAAAGAAACACAGAGTAAAAACAGTAATTTGGAATATTTGATGCCGTAGCATGTTTATAAAATCGCTCTGTAATGATAAAAATTTAAAAATGAAATATTTCAACAACATGATTTCAAAGACATAATACAACAGAAAAAAAATGGAAAGATGAGGCAATCATAGAGATTTATAAAAAAACAAGAACAACAAAATTCAGTCATGAAACTGAAAACAACAGAAAATATGAAAAACGATGAATATCATTAAGAAAACAAAAGCAAAAGTCAAATTTCTGTACGTGGGCATATGGATATAGTAAGGAGATATTTATTTGGTCAATTTGTGCCATCTGACATCAAACGGTCCTCCTTGGCCCATGCAGCCAAACCTATCGGATACCAGACCGCCATCAATGCCAATATCATCTGCTGACATCGTGTGCATGTATACCATGAACCTATGGAACAGAGAGAGGAAGAGAGAGAGAGAAAGAGGGGGAGGGGAAGAGAAAAGAAAACGTGAGAGAAGGGAGAGAGATGAGATGGGACAAAAGAGATCCATAATGTAATAAACTGAATATACCGGTAAACAATGTTAAGAGATAATAGAGCAACAATGGTATGAAACAAGGGACTGCTTATGCAGGATGTTTAAACTTGGTATAGCATCCCCCATTAAACAAAAATCTTCAAAATTCACATCATAATATGAATTAAACCCTCTAAAATTGTACGTGTCTGTCTTCATTATACTGCAGCTTCCTCTTTACATGTATTCATAAATCTGCAGCTGTCATCCAGTGGTTCAAAAAGATAATATTCCTTTGAAAATTTAAAATACATTACCGGTAATTATCCCACAACAAAAACATTAAAAGATATTCCTCTGGTAGTCGTTTCTATAATTCTTTGTTTCTCTTTAAACTCACCTAGAAGAATCTTTCAGTTTAAGTTGTTCCTTGATGTGGTCCAAGACCTTTTGAGAGGTCTCTCTCCTGTGATCTATGTCTCCAAAGCCACGGGATGTACACAATGAGACGTACCCGGCAGGGTCAGTGGAGCCCCCACGAAGCATGAACTGATTCGGCTGAATGTGAACAGTTATTGTCTGACAAAAAATAAGAGAACAAAAACAAAAGAATGAATGAATATATAAATATGTATGAAATAATAAACAAATTCATTGATCATCAATCAAAAAAAGAGAAAGAGAAAGACAGAGAGAAAGAGAGAAAGAAAGAGTGAGAAAAAGAAACATGGTAAAAATCAGTTAAGAAATGTAGTTAATGAACCCACATGCGCTTTCTTGGAGTAGGGTTCACTAATCAAATCATGATTTGTATGTGAACGTTCAAGTACACTTATCTTTTTGAACATAAAATGCAGACAAGAATTAGATTTATTAGTCAGGATCACCCATTATTAAGTCAAACCAGGATCAACTTTGGTGAAGAAAAAAAAAATGTAATGATGTTTCCAGCTTTATACTGTCAGGAGAGCAGGAAAGGTATATGGCATGAAATGAGCCTGGGAAATGAGAGATAGATAATACTCTGATTGAAATTTTTCATTCTGGCTAGTTAACATTTTGTGAATTCCCAGTATTCCCAAAGGCTGATTTTTGAATCACTGATTAAAATTTGAGGGCTCTAAATTCATGATAATTGTGTTGTTGAATAGGTCAGGTATGTATCATGAATTCAACCTCTTTCATATTTACTGTTCTTCTCTGATGTTCAATGAACATCAAAGGAACACATTCTGATACAACACTAAACACATGACTATGTCGATAGACAGCAAACAATACTTTAAGGTTCATATTTCTGACACGCACAATGTAATCGACATTGTTAATATTGACCCTGAAGATTCTGTGTGCCTAGCTAAATAATTGTTTATTCAGGCCTACTCAAAGATAAGGAAATCACTCTGTAATAGTCATTTGTTTAAACGTGTCAAACATTATGATAACCCGTGCCCAAAGTCTCTTCCTGTCAGTATCTTAAGTTGACTTACATGTACAATCATTTCTGACGTTACACATTATCAGCACAGTGACAGCAACCATGAGACAGTGGACAACCCTCACACTTTCATAAAGTACATCACATTGCAATATTCCGTCTTGTACATGTTAATACTGTACATGATTTAATTTTATTAAAATATTTGCCCTCATTAGTTATTACAATGCTTTCTCTGGCATAGGCTAACTAATATCTAGAGCCGTGACCCAGACAATTGAAATAGAGTCAACTCAGTCAATTAAGCTTCTTTTTTTAGTATCAATTTTGCCCAAAATTACCAATCTACATGTACATGAGCCAATGTGAATTGGTGATCATCTGACCATGATGATTGTTACATCACAGGTTAAAGGGTTGAACCTTGTGGTAAAGATTGTGGTGCAAGTGGAAATTAATTTGTCTTATTATTATAAATCAAGTCAATTTTACCTTAGTGGTCGGTAAATTCTTTTCAATAAGATCAATAATTATGTTCATGATCAACGTGCAATAAACTACACATAATAACACTAATCTGATTCTTCAGTGGACAAAACTTTTGTATCTAAGTTCTCTGATTAATTCATGAACAGTATTAGCTTTAGTTTGGAAAAAAGGCAGTAAACATATTCAAGTTTTAACTGAAGAAATATCTTCCTTTTGAAAATGCATGGGAAAATTATAAGAAAATAGTTAATAAACAACGACAGCAATCATGAACAGTTTTAATTGTATGCATAGACTTTGCATCAAAGTACAACGAATCCCATAGTCTGGAGCCCTATGTCTTAAAAGAAGAAATAAATATGGTAAATTGTTCTGATATGAGAAAACAGGCTTCAATTTATCAAGCTGCCAAAATTCAACAACATAAACAATAACAATATGGGGCACATTCCTATTATCACAGAAGAAACGTTTGAGCAATAGACAATAGCCGAGGGATCGATTGATTTTCAATACAATTCTCAATACCCTGGACCTTGA
>BEXV01001318.1:90390-104634 GCA_003118195.1 Hemicentrotus pulcherrimus
CAAGTTTGTGGGAGGGGCCTAGCGGCTGAAATCTAGCGGAATAAGTTCAACACAGGCTGGCATAGGCAGTCATTCAGTCTGTGTATCTAGGTCTAGTGGAGCCAGACGAAGTCTGAGTGGAACAACCGACGATATACAGACTGAAGCTTTCGGTCTAGTCTAGACCCTACTAGCTATTAAATCAAGGTGTCATCAAATTTTGTTCTCAATAAGTTAGTGAATTCTAGTAGTCTAGTTTTAGTACAGTGGTGTTTGAGATGAGAGTTTTGAGAATTGATAGAGGGTGTCTTTAAAAAAATTGTTATTAATCACAAAGAAAAGAATACTAAGCTAAGGCTGATATTACTAGTATGAGTGAACTCCTCCCATGGTTTGATTCCATGTAAAAATAGAGGTCTATAACATGAAGTTCTTATCACCAAAATATTACAATAACAACATTGGATTTGTCACATTACTCGTACCAAAAAATGCCAAAATCAATGTGAGTAGCATGTACAACTGAGTTTGCTAACATTACTCATCTGATGACACTATTCAGGGTCTTTTGAAAAAAAACTAAAAACAAAGCAAATGTTGGGTTTCCAAACTTTCCAAGATAAAACTAAAATATTTTTTTACTCATTTTTCTTCTTAAAGGTACTATGACCCTTTTGCAGCCAACCTCAAATGCTGTAGAACTTTGTAGGAATTATGTATATGTCATGTATGTCCTATCTGTGAAATTTAAACGTTGGCAGTGTCCTCATATTCAGATTATGCAAGGAAACCCGTTTACTTGTTAGACTTCACTGTCAGACACTATTGAGTGACTGACTGGCTGTTTTTCTTCTTTGGTAATAACATACAGTGTACATGAAAATAGTTGTAAAGGGTACATGAGCATTTGTCTACATCAGTAACCCACTTCTTGTGATGGCCAAGATTAAACTGATTGAATTTTTGCGCAGCATAAATCATATGACCATTCGGTACAATTGTCTGGAAATCAAGACCATTACTTTAGGGCTCTATAGCCTTAAAGTCGATTTGACAACTAATAGTCATTATTTTCCCACTTGAAAACATTTTCAAGCCCCACCTTTTTTAGGGAAGTTCTAAATTAGTATTATCTTTCAAATGCAGTTGGAATTTAACTTTTTCATTTTTTGGCCTTTAAAATGTCTAGTACCTTTAATACAATGATAGCAATCCTGAACCAGTCCAGGATAACTCACATTTATTTACCTATTGTAGAAAGTTCCACAGGTAAAGTTATTTGTTGGTACAAGTTTAACATAACCTTCTGCATGGGCTAAAATGTAGTGTTCTTTACAATCTACTTGTCGCATTTAAAATTTAATTTGATGTGATCCCTTAACAGCAAATGTGAACAAAAAGGGCATTGTATCAAGTTTAATGAGAGAATGTCTAAGACTCTAAGAGGCTACCAAAATCAGTTACATTGACCATATTCTCACACGATGCTTCCAGTATGATGAATACGAGTAGAAAGTTTTAAAAAATAACATGAATACAAAGTTTGATCTAGTGGTTTATATTGTAAATGCAAATTTTTCACTTGCAGGAACACTTTGAAATTACTGATGGGTTTTCTGACATTTTAGATTAAACTGGAGGAATTTGTGATTATTACATTTGATAATCTTGTAACAGGTTGACTGGTCTGTCGCAGAAGGTCTGTCTAAAAGACCCTTGACAGTAAATTTCAAGATAATTGTTTTGTCAGTTAATGCTTTTAACTATTCTTAAATTATCCTTATATGATTTACAGCCTTGCTTGTGGAGATGTAGAAGGAAGATTTTCACAGCTGTTTTCAAGAGTAAGAAATGTTGTGAAGAAAGCAGGTCCATTTGAGGTGAGTAGCAATATATGATTAACAGAATAGTTCTTGACTTCTTGTTTTATTTTTAACTCTAAATCCAATAAAGTACCTTACATCAAGGCTACCCCCCCTTGAAAAGACAATTAACTTAAATTCAGTGATAGGCCTTATTGATATGGTCTATAAAAAAAAGAAATTGACAAAGGATATTCATTTGAGTTCTTCATTGTCTCTTCACCTTTTTCAAACTCAAAGATCAAGCAGAAAATACTAGCATGTGCATCATTTTTCTTTTTGTGGTTCGTAATACACATATTTTATGATCCCATATTATGTATGATTAGATTCATCAATGTTCAGTTACATGTATATTACAGATAAGAGTCTAATTTTGTTGTGTCATGAGGTAAACAAAAGTTTGTTTTCTACCATACATGCATTGATTTCACTTTATGACACCATACTATAGATGCTGCTGTGTGTAGGTAACTTCTATGGGACAAGTGAGACTGCTCTGGCCGATTGGAAGATGCTTCAGTCGGGAGAACTCAAAGGTAAGTTAGCTTGGACATGCCACTTAATCAGTGCCAAATGGCATCAATTTATATCAACATTATGCTTATTTCATTTGAACTATAGACTCAACCATTGAAATATGTTTCATCTTATATATTATTTCAAGTAGATTCTCAAGACATACACTCATGCACACATTGTAGGCTTTCCACCTGTGATTTGGGTAACTGCTCTTGATACACACTGGTGCAACAGCTATTCATTGGTCAGTTTTCTACACTGTTTAATTTTCTCACGTTGATCATGGACCAAACATTATACCCAACCTTAACCTAAGTCAGTTTGACAAAATATAAGCCTGGATCAATCCTCACCAGATCATATCGAAGAGCACTGTGACTTGATATGAGACATAATTGCTAATCTTGTTTATGTATGTTTATTTTGTTATTATTATTTGTACCCAGTGCCTCTACCAACCTACATACTGGGACCCAACCACCCAGACCATTCCATCTTCTTTGATAACAAGGAGGGAGGTGACGTATGTGAGAAACTCACTTATCTTGGTAAGAATGCATTGCAGAGTTAAATCAGCTTTTGTTGTTATAGTGACAATAATTAAAACGAGGGTCTTGATGAAATAATGCTTGTTTTATTTACCAGTATGTGGGTTTGCACGATTTCCAATACCTTCAATGTTATGTGCTTTGTGGAAATCAGCATTTTTGTTAAATTTTTCAATATCAAAATTACTCAATTGTTTTACATTACTCATATCTTGATTACTTGACTAGTGTATGAAGGTCAGTTTTGAAATACCTCAAAATCCTTATGTATCTGAAAAATTAATTTAGGAACTTAACATTAATCTTGATCTAAGGAGAAATGAACGAACGATTTACATGTCAAAAATTATTGTATATTTTATCACTGTGTCTATTTTTGACATTTTTGTGTTATCTAACCATCCATCTGTCTTTCTCTCTGTTATCTCTTTCTTTCTCCCTGTTCTCTTTTTCTTCATTTGATGATTATGAGAGGCCAATTTGTTTGCCCTTTGAAAACTGAATTCATGAAAATTCAGTATGAATCTTAATGGAAACACAAAAATATTTAGAATTGAAGCCATCTTCAGTGGGTTAAATGACGATTCATTTTTAATCATGTAGATATTTTTGTTACGGGAGTATTTGGGTTGTAATTTTATCAAACTGAAAAGAAAAAACCGTAGATATGAAATATCATAATTCTTCCCAATTCAGGTAACCGAGGTATTTACTCAACCGCATCAGGGCTACAGATAGCATACTTAAGTGGAGTGGAGTCAGGAGGAGGAGCTGATGATGGATGTCACTTTAGCAGAGCAGACATTGATGCTCTAGGCTTGCCCCTCATCTCTAATAGCAAATTCAAAGGCGTAGATGTGCTTATGACATCGCAATGGCCAGCTAATGTCACACACTATACTCGTGATGCAGTAAGTTCTCCCCAGGATCTACAATTACATAAGATAGAGAAGTAAGCTAGTAGAAGAAAAAAATAATTCATTATCTCCTCACAGTTGACTACTCAGAAAGGTCAAATGAAAGAAGTAGTGATTTGATGTCTAGCACAAGCATCATGTTTTGCTGCCCCTTAAAATTGTGTCTTCTAAGTGTTTTCTTGTCATATAACAGAGACAATTTTAAGAATCTGACTGCTTTTCTCCATAAGTGCTAGCCTCAGAATGATTAATCTTTATTTGGTGTAAATTTTCAATCCTTTTGATCCTTACGTGTATTTAAGCAGCCTTCTCGGGTATATCTTTAAGAGAAAGGGAATTTTCTTCATCTTTGTCCAAATTTGGACAAGCTTTCATATCCTAAACTTTCTTGTCCTTCTGACCCAAGGATATTTCCACAATGGCTATTGTGAATTGTTGCACAATAAATGTATATAATTAATATTTATAAATATGGAACAGTTTCTGTCCTGGTTTAGTCATGCCAAATATATTCACTGAAAAAATGGAATGACAGAGTAAATCAAAATATTGGTTTCTTTAATGTATCTATTATGTAATAGGAAAGCATAAAACCTACACAAACATCCTCACTGATTGGTGACTTAGTGTTGGCCTTGAGACCTCGATACCACTTTGCTGGCTTGCAGGGTGCGTTCTATGAGAGGACACCTTACAGGAATCACAGGATGTTAGCAGAGAGCACCAAACACGTCACAAGATTCCTAGGACTTGCCAAGGTTGGAAATCCTGACAAGAAAAAGGTACACTAGTTTGAAGTGTCTCAATTATTCTGTAAAAGTGGGCTATATATTCTGACAATATTACTGTACAGTATGTAGTAGAATTTCAAACGTGTCAGGAGACCAGGGGGGTGTTTCACAAAGATCATAAGACGAACTTAACGCTAAGTTGGACTTAAACATTATGGAGAGCCAATAGTAGACTTAAAATAAAATATAATCAACTGAAAAAATTCAAGTACTAAAGACTTTTCATAAATTCCACATCAAGAACATGAAATCTCCTTGATAATAGAAAATATGAATGATTTGAATCAACATATTATGCCTTATAAGAAAAATTATTAAAAAATAATTTCAAAAATGCTAACAGCTTTCCATAATTGTTAAGTCCAACTTTGAGATAAGTTCAACTTGGGATCTTTGTGGAACACCCCCAGGGACAGGAGACAAGGAATGTAGTAAGGGTTTTTCACCCCTTTAGTATGCAAAACACCCATCCTAATGCCAACCTTTCCCACATTTTATGTAGAATTACTAGTGCTGTCATCGAGAAAAAATCTTTGTCGACATGTCGTCTTGAATTTTAGCCGACAACGACACATTGTCGACAGATGGTTGGAAGAATGCAATCCTTCCAACACCGGCGTGCATGCCAACAATTGTTTGTGAATGATTTTTATTTGCTTCAGCCGTAAGTAAGATGACCGATTTCGAGTTTGTGTTCACTTTGAAATACAAATTACACAAAACCAAAGTGTTTTGTTATAAAAAAAACAGTGTTGTTTGTAAAATGATTCAAAGTGCGTGTAAAGTCTATAAATGGGTTGATTATTGTCGACAGTATACTATCCCTGTCGACATGTCGCCTTCCCGTAAAAATGCACTTTTATCGACAAAGTTGTCGACAGAAGGCTTGTCGATGACAGCACTAAGAATTACACAAGCCACAACAGCAATTCTACAAAGAACAACAAACAAACTGCACAATCATATGATTGCTTTCTCAGATCAGATGCGATGGAATTTTATTCGGGCTTAATGGTTAGATTCTCAGTATTTTGTGTTGATTAATTGGTTTATCTCTAGTTTGTGTAGTCCATCAATAGTGTGAATGAAGTGTATAAAGTTCTTTCTGTTATTGTTTGATGGCACTTCAATGAGAATCCTTCCCTTGGATGAGGGGAGGAGAGACACAAGGGTTACATTGATTAAGTTTGATTTTGTTTCAACTCCCAGGTAAAGGGTATTTGAAAATAGTATTTCTCTGTGGCTTTTTCCATTTTGGTACAGCAGTAATGATATCAGTATACTGATTTTCTCTTTGTAGTATCTGTATGCATTCAACATCACCCCCATGGGCAAGTTGAGTCAAGTAGAACTGATCAAACAGCCTGATGAAGTCACCGAGTGTCCCTTCACATGGTCAAAGAGAGAGGAACCAAAGGAGGTAAGGATCTCATGCCAATATTCGACTAAATTTTTAAGTTTTGGTATGAGTCTAGTTTAACAAAGGATGTTCGTGTGAGGTCTAAGTTTTCCTTTTGTTGAACATGATCCTACATCCAGTATTAACTGAATTAATAGAATACAGTGTTCAGCAGATTATTGGTAACATAATTTTAAGGTCCATACCACACTAAATTATAATGCCATAAGGCCTTAAATAAAAACTTGTTGTATTGCCCTTTGTGACCGACTCAAAAATCTGAAAATCTATGGTCGGCATTTTTTAAAAGTTTTTTTTTTTAAACTGTTTTTTAAGATTTTTAAAAAATTAATGAATAAAAAAGTATTTTGTGTGTTTAAATTTGATATAAATGCATACAATGAAATTATTCAAAAATTCTCACTCGTGCAAACCATGGATAATTATGAGATGAAAAAGATATCAATGAAATGATGATGATGTATTGAAGCACTAAAACAACTGAGAAATATCCAAAAGAGGGCGTGGAAAAATGAAGAAAAAACAACAACAAAAACATTCAAATTTGAAAAATATTCGCCCAAAGAGGGCGACAAAAAAAAAAGTTAAAAAAAAAATAAAAACTTTTACGACTGACCGACCCATGTTTCGGCATCCAAAGGGCAATACAACAAGTTTTTATTTTAGGCCCAATGGGTGGTCCTGAAGAAGTTTTTTTTTATAGGACATAATCGTTGTGATAAAATGCATTTTTGCTCTACTTGATTATTGCGAAGTAAAGCTGTTGAGAACATTGTTACATTTATCTTTTTTGTAAAGAAGCTTCTTTAATATAAATATTATGAAAGCCCATTTTACGGGTCAGGTGGATTTTGTTTGAAAAAAAAATTTGAAGGATGATTTAAGAGAAAATAGATCTGTGTTTCTGATCTAAAGGTGAGATTACTTTTGGGCTCCTTTCAAATACATGAAAAATTATAGTAAACATTTAGGAATTGTGTACATTTATGATATATTTACCAGCAGAACTTGTTCATCTGAAATGAATATGTCTTCTGTTTCACTTGATTTTTTTAAAAGAGGGATAATGAGAAAATCACAGCACATCTAGAAACGTGATGAAATTAATAAAAGTATTGGTAAGAAAAATGATTAGCTGTAGCATTCAGTGTGGAGTCCTCAGGTTTCTTTTATGATGTCATTCTCTCCATCCAGACAGACCAGTTCTTCTTTTCAAAAGGAAATCCATCAAGACAAGGTCAGAGAGGTCAGAAGAGACATGGTGGTAATAGATCCGATAATCAGAGGCAACATGACGGTCAGAGGCAACATGACGGTCAGAGACAACATGACAGTCAGAGACAACATGATGGTCAGAGACAACATGATGGTCAAGGGCAACATGACGGTCAGAGACAACATAAAATGCCAATGAAGAATCATCGTAAGTCATGGTTGAGTATTCTCCCACTCAGTTTATGAAATATATGTATACAGGCTTAAAATGGTATAGAGGAAACAAATTAATGTACTGAGGATAAGATTGCATAAGTTCGGACTACCAGTAACTCATACATTTTAATTGAAGACCGGTTTGAAGGCTTTAATTGATATAAAGTTGAGTCTTAAAGAAGTTTGTTGTTGGGGTCACAGGCTGTTATAATGCATCAACAGAACACATTCTTATCAAATTAATAACTTTGATCAATACTACAATCTACCTTTTAATTTGTCAAATACTAAGCTTAAGTCTGTCTGTACTAGTTTGGCCAGGAGGGATTAGACCACCTAGCATGGTCCCTGACAGGTGGCAATCTCATCAACTCAGCTCTCAATTAACATAAGAAAAAGAGGATCATGGGGGACCAATGGTCACCAATTAGGCATTGTTTTCTATATAGAGGGAGCAAGTAGCTACAAGTAGTACAGTGGGGCTTTAAGATAAAATCAGGATTCACCATGAGACTACAGGTTTTAAGAATATTACAGTACATTCTTTTAAATGGTAAACATTACTTTATTCATTTACTGTCTAGGCATAGGTTATCAGATATTAAGAAGAGCTTTGTAATCCATTTCTTTAATTTTTTTTTGGTTTTTATTTCTTGCAGCTCAGCCTACAGGTCCATGCTGGTTCTGTTTAGGAAGTCCACAGGTTGAGAAACATCTGGTTGCTAGCATCGGTACATCGGTGAGGCTTGCTTACGAATTGAACTGATTATAAAACAATAGCACTGATGTAGAAAGACATAAAATTGATCAGTTGTATCACTCCTAGAACTAGCTTTTTAAATTCGAGAGTTAGTTGTTACTTTTATGACTTTCTGAAAGGTGGATTTGTATTGGTTTATGTTATAAATACAATTGACTGCACTTTTTGTGCGTCAGGGCCAAGAAGTATGCTATGGTGTTATTGGATATTAGTAATTACCTTTTAAACACTTCATTCACACTTGTTATACTAGTTTGTTGGAAAATCTTAAACTGTCTTTGTAATTCCTTCATTGTAATCTTGAAAACTGTTCCAATAGTGGGGACATTCCTTTTTCTTGTAGATCATGTGAATTCAAGTTCAAGTTTTATTCAATTCAAATCCATAAAAACACATTTTATGAAAGTATAAAATACAGCTAATATACAATATAGAGAACAGAGAAAACACACAAAATGGAAACATGTTTACAAATATACCAGAATTATAAAAAGTTTGTCAATTTATAGAAATGAATTGGGGTGACTGCAAATAGTCATCTTATTAATCATCTTATTAATGAATTGGGGTAACTGCAAATAATCATCTTATTAATCATCTTATTAATCATCTTATTAATGAATTGGGGTTACTGCAAATAATCATCTTATTGATTATCATATGTGTTTTCTTTCTCTTCCATGCAGTGTTACTTGGCTTTGGCAAAGGGAGGACTTGTTCCTGATCACACATTGATTCTCCCTGTTGGGCACTACCAGTCCATGTTAGATCTTACTGAGGTAAAATTCTGTTTTTATATTAGTTTTTTCTTTCTTTATCCACTCACAATTTTCCAAAGATTGAAAACTTTAATGATAACATTTTAAAGAGCCCATTGAATGGTGATAATGACAATGATGATGATGAAGATGATGATGATGATGATGATGATGATGATGATGATGATGATGATGATGATGATGATGACGACGTAGAGAAGACAACAATGACGGCGTTGATGACAACGTTGATGACGATGACCACATTGAAAATGCTGACGATTGTGATGGTGACGATGATGAATAGCACTCATATTCAACACACACAATTCTCATTGCACTCCAATATTACCAGAGCTCTAGCCAAGGGTGCTCACAGTAGTTCCTGTAGTTTACTTTTGTGATTTGATGGTATCTGTTACATGACTCAGTTATGATATTCATTCTAAACATGTATTTTACAGGAAGTACAAACAGAACTAGATCAATTCAAGTCAGCCTTGAGGAAGTACTACCTATCCAAAGGGAAGACATGTGTCATCTATGAAAGGAATTTCAGAACACAACATCTGCAGCTTCAGGTAAGATTAAGTCGGGAAATACATATGTTTTTCATGTGTCAGACTGTGTAGAATTGCTGATGAAATGGAAAGAGGATACTTGATCACCAGTATTAAATTGTCACTTCCTAACTACTACCCCCCCCCCCCCTTAGAAAAAAAAATAAGGGAGAATCATTATTGCCAAGCAAAGTCAACGAGTTGAAAGCAAGCCACATTGCTTATTTGGTATTTACATGAAAGAATGTGTTGACTTTTAAACATGGTTCTAACCTATTGCATAGTATTACCAGTATATTTCATTGTTGTTCAGTATCACATCTGATAAACTATTTGGAAATATCAATTTGAATTTGTATTCAAAATATGTGTTTGAACTATCTGAAGATTTGGTCTATGAAACAAATATACATGTATATCAACAATACAATGATAAACACCAAGTAATTCATGTTTAATGACGTCTTATCTTGTGCAAGGGAATGTTATCATAGTTTGTTTTTATAATCGTCATACAGGTCATTCCAGTAGACAAATCCAAGGCAGATGCCATCAAAGAGGTTTTCTTCAGAGTAGCAGAGGAGCACAAACTAGACTTAGCTGAGATACCCCAGCATACTGACCTCAAACAGGTAGAGTGATTATACAGTGAAACCTGTACATAAAGACCACTCAAGTGAAACATGAAAAGTGGTCTTTATATACAGATGGTCTTTATGTACAGGTTTCATTGAGAAACCATATTCAATGGAAACAAAAAAAGTGGTCTTTATAGACAGATGGTATTTCTAAACAGGTGGTCACTAAATCAAGTTTGACTGTAGCATTACAAGCACAAATCCAGTCATACTCTATACATGATAATACTAATAAACACAACCATGGATATGAAGCTGATATTGTGTTAGTGTGTGAAACAAGTCTTTGTCTTTCAGATGTGTATGTTTCAATTGTGCTTTATTATTATTATTATTAATGTTTTTCATTATAGATATTATCTGTTGGGTCACCTTACTTCTATGCAGAGCTGAATGATGGTGAGAAGATCTTGCATAAAATCAAGAAATTCTTTCCTCTACAGTTTGGCAGGTAAAGTTATATATTTGTATTTATTTTAGTATTTTAGTATTCTACTGAACCAGGTTAGTTTTTGTCACTGGGATTAGTCAAACCTTAAAGGAGGTGTAGCATGGCATATACTGGTCAACGCCATCTATGACTTCTTTTGGACAACTGCACCTAAAAGAATGGACTTGATTAACGGTCAGCGCCGGCTAGGGTTTGCGAAAAGACTGAAGGTCTCCTCACGCTGCGATTTTGCGTATGTTGCACGCATGTGAATACTGCGGTCGCGTCGTCCGGAGTCGTATTATACCCGATTGCCCGAGTCAGGCCACGGGAAAGACACGAAGTTTCGTCATGCTACACCCCCATTACGATATGTTTGATAACTTGTCTAACACAACTCAAAACAAAACAAAACATTTCACAACTAGAGGCCTAACTCCCTTGTTGCTTTAAATCAGCAATTTAGTTGTCCTGTTCTGCAATGAAGTGGGTTATAATGCTAATTATGAAATATTTTTGCATGGCAACAAACTTCATTTTACAGAATACTATCAAATATTGCCTTGAACATTTGATGCTAACTGGAAACCAGTTACTGTGTCAAATTTACAAAACAGTAATGTACACAATTATAAACATTGTCATCATTTTGTACACCATGGTTCCAGTTTATAGTACATAACTTAGTCATTATTTCATTTATGTATGGATGACTTTGTCATTCCACAAGAATTTCAAGGTGCAGGAAAGTCTGATGCACATTATAAATTTAGTAATTTTGTGTACTATCTTTCGTTTTAGGGAGGTTATGGCTGCAGCAGAATTACTGGACCTGCCAGAGAGGGTGAACTGGAAGAATTGTAGTACCAGCAAGGAAGAGGAGGTTCAATTAGTCTCAACATTTAGAGAACAGTTTGAGCCATTTGACTTCAATCTGTGAGACACCTATGATGTTTCAAGGATTCTATATGGTCCTGAAGTTAAGGATTTTTTATCTGTTCAGTGATCAATGATGCCAGTTTGTTAGGCTATTCCCTGAGTTTCAGCCCTGGAAACCCCAACAATTCAGGCCTTATAATAGTTTGAGCCATTTGATTTCAATCTGTGAGACATCTATCATGTTTCAAGGATTCTATGTGGTCCTGAAGTTAAGGATTTTTTATCTGTTCAGTGATCAATGATGCCAGTTTTCGGGCTATTCCCTGAGTTTCAGCCCTGGAAACCCCAACAATTCAGGCCTTATAATAGTTTGAGCCATTTGATTTCAATCTGTGAGACATCTATCATGTTTCAAGGATTCTATGTGGTCCTGAAGTTAAGGATTTTTTATCTGTTCAGTGATCAATGATGCCAGTTTTCGGGCTATTCCCTGAGTTTCAGCCCTGGAAACCCCAACAATTCAGGCCTTATAACATACTACAGGTATAGGGATCTAACATACAATGCACCTGGCCCTTTTAGTCCGGCCCATCATGTTAAACCTAATAGTATCCCGAACCGATGAAGCAAGTGTAGGTACACCCGAGGAATTCCAGTCAACTAGAAGAACAAATTGCACATGCTCTCAGAACGAGGTCTGAATGAGTTTTACACATATTTTGATTGGTGAATGGGCCATGGTCATGCCATATCCAAGCTTGTATGGGCCATTAACCAGCCGACTCCTGAATTCTCTCATTGCCATAGGGTTTACATAGGGGGTCACCCGGGTACAGTAAGCAATGAGTTAACACAATGTATACTGCCTGAGCTGTTCATATGATCACCCATTACAACAAACATAATAATATGATATGAAGGTAGGCATACTGCTCTTCACCAGGGGTTAGATTTTGCATGTTAAACTACAGAAATTCAGGATCTGATGTTAGATGTTGAAATGATGAGGTTTTTATTTGGATGTCAGAAACACTTTTTATGAAAAAAAAGGAATGGTTCATGTATTATATGGAAACAGACAGCTTTTTGCTGAGAAAATACAATCGATACAATATTATTCAGATTTTACCCCATTCGTCTAATTGTCGATTTTTTTTACCGGTAGGTCAAATACAGGAAGAGGATTGTGCTGAAATTACGATGTGTCTCTTTTCCAATAGAATAATGCAAAGCTCCTAATAAAATCAAGGTAGATTATTTTCTCAATATCCATATAAGTGGTTCCTTTATCTAGTCTAGGGAACAGTATGTTTCAGTTGTCATTGGGTTCCAAAAGAATTTGTGGGAAAAAAGAACAAGGGATTTGAAATCATGAAATAGGGATTCAATCAGTTTTTACAGTAATTTCCTGTATATTGTCAGATAATTTTCTTGTCATATTTTTATCAAACATCTTGGTAGTAACACTGTGTATCTGTACTGAAAGAGAAAATACATATGCAGTGGAAGCTAGTTATCGAGACCATGTTAATTACCTAATCAGGTATCTTGTTTTGTCGGTAAAGAAACTAAAGAACATACAGAGATTAGATATGCAAAATCACCTTCTGTCGGGTATCTTGATATAGATATCTAAACTCTTTATAACAATTTTCAACTGGACATGTACACAAAATTGTTGTCCATTATATCAAAGATGCTGTGTTATCATCTTCTAAAATAATGATTATTGTCGGCTTGATGCTTGAGAAAACGTGCCGAGAGCCGATTAGAACATTTCCTTGTTTGTTTTGCCATTAGATTTTTTACTAGAACAGTACCATGCAGTATCATAAACTGTTTTCTCTATCCTATAAGTTTTCAAATACTTGTGCCATCATGAAAAAGAGCTTCCACTGCTTAAAATTAAAATGAGCATGTGTATTGTCTGAAAATGGTCAGTGGGAGTACAGCACTGCATTAGGTGCAAGGTATATGACCCATGTAGCAAGATATTTTTGAATTTTTGTCATGTTTTTTTAAAGCTTGTCATACATTTTATATTGTGTACAGTATTAAATTATGAATTTGAGGATAAAACCAGGAAGAGAATTTGTATGTGACTGTAGTCTCTTCAGTATAGCAAAGTAGCTTTAAATACGAAGAGATCGATAATCAGAAGAATAAAAAGGTGTGTTGGTGTATGTGTGCGAGTGCAGGATTGTTTACATCTTCATGCCCATTTTCAACTATTTATTCTTCATCAACATTTCCTTGGTTTTGGCTTCACAGCATTCATCTTCATAATGCTATCAACCTCACTTTATGATTTCCTCTTTACTTTTTGATTCACACCTTCCCAATTAACATTGCTCTCACACTAATACTCCATTCTCTCTTTCTCCATCGTAATTCTCGTTTATCCTCTGATAGCAAAGAGAATGTGTACTTAGAATAAACAAGAGAAGACAGATATTAGTATATAAACTAACTTTTCACAGGGTAAGAAATATGTGCACTGCATCATACCCTGTAATGGCTATTTATTTCAGTTGATGCATTTTTTATGAAACTTCATCAACAAAAGAGCAATACACAAACAAGTCGCTCAAATACAGTACTCGTGGTTGCATCATTCTGCACATGAGCGACAATTAATTATGCATAGACATAAACTGACACCCCGGTATTACTTATATAGATGTCTTCAATTTTTAAAACTTACTAAGAACATTTTTATGAATTCAGATCTCGCACGCAGACCAGTGCT